>JAMKCH010011844.1:0-136849 GCA_023653785.1 Ophioderma brevispina | reverse complement strand
TTTGATGGTACACGACGATGGGTACCGTCGTCTTCTGATGTTACGCGGCTTGTTATTCCTCGCACCAAGCGTAGATTTGATGACAAATCATTCAACGTAATTGGTCCTAGGCTCTGGAACAAGCTTCCTGTTAACATTAGAGAAGCACCATCCACCGGCGTCTTTAACCGGCTCCTGAAAACATACTTAAT
The DNA here is from genome assembly GCA_023653785.1 of Ophioderma brevispina. Classification (NCBI taxonomy): domain Eukaryota; kingdom Metazoa; phylum Echinodermata; class Ophiuroidea; order Amphilepidida; family Ophiodermatidae; genus Ophioderma; species Ophioderma brevispina. The sequence continues at coordinate 136,658 of JAMKCH010011844.1, read as the reverse complement.
TCCTGATGCTTAAGATTTTTTGTGAACTTTGGATTTGTAAGTTTTCCTAGTATGTATGCCATGTTGTATGTTAATTTTGTATTTTAAGTATTTTGTTGTAAGGCGCTGTGTACTTATTATTATTACTTATTATTAGAAGGGACAATCTACTCGTCTTTGAGATTGTGATCTCAAAACCTGCTCATGTAGCAAATGTACTTACGAAAATGTGTGTATGGATAGCTATACGATCAAGTGTTGCAAGTACTGCAAATGCAAGGCAAGTGGTTGTTGCAAACCTTTGATATACCTGAACTCGGTTACTTTGTGAACACTGCCCTGGTATAACCTATACTCAGTTCGTTAGGAACACCGCCTGATATACCTGGACTCAGTTACGTTATGAACACTGAATTTGGATAAAATCAGGCTTTTGCCCATGATAGAATTTGTGGCACATATTCTAGATTGTTCCTTGGGTTCATATTAGCTTAGAACAGTTCATATACTCGTGGTTGAGATGAGATCATTGTTATATTAATACGTAGAGGGCTTGGCTAAGTCACAAAATGTATGCACATAAGAAGATAACCCATCTGTTATAAATGATACATTGCAGTATGTAGTTAGTTGTATGCTAATTTCTAGATGTATATTACTATAATGGCCATTTTATGGTGTTTTTTACTTTTCAGTAGCCATATCGGGGGCCATTTTGAATTTGAAACAACATTATAAATATTTAGTGTCAGATATAACTTTATATGGTCATTGAGACATTTCTACTTACCTCATGGACATGCTGGATTTGATTTATGGCGAATACGAATCATTACATTGCGATTTTTGTAGATTTTCGATGTTTTGGCTGCCATTTTGGCCGCCATCTTGGATTTGAAATATGTAAACAATGTTAAAAAAATAATTTTTAAATGAGCTGTGTGCTGCTTTTATCTTATCATACCATTGTATTAAAACATCTATTATGTTTTAATACAATGGTATGATAAGATAAAAGCATTGTATTAAAACATCTATTATGTTTTTATATTCAAAGCGATCTTAAGAATCCAATAGGCTAAAAATAATTGATTTCTGGCGGCCATTTTGAATTTGACAAAAATCAGGCTTTTTGCCTAGGATATTTTTTTTTTTTTTTTTTTTTTGCCCATGATAGAATTTGTGGCACATATTCTAGATTGTTCCTTGGGTTCATATTAGCTTAGAACAGTTCATATACTCGTGGTTGAGATGAGATCATTGTTATATTAATACGTAGAGGGCTTGGCTAAGTCACAAAATGTATGCACATAAGAAGATAACCCATCTGTTATAAATGATACATTGCAGTATGTAGTTAGTTGTATGCTAATTTCTAGATGTATATTACTATAATGGCCATTTTATGGTGTTTTTTACTTTTCAGTAGCCATATCGGGGGCCATTTTGAATTTGAAACAACATTATAAATATTTAGTGTCAGATATAACTTTATATGGTCATTGAGACATTTCTACTTACCTCATGGACATGCTGGATTTGATTTATGGCGAATACGAATCATTACATTGCGATTTTTGTAGATTTTCGATGTTTTGGCTGCCATTTTGGCCGCCATCTTGGATTTGAAATATGTAAACAATGTTAAAAAAATAATTTTTAAATGAGCTGTGTGCTGCTTTTATCTTATCATACCATTGTATTAAAACATCTATTATGTTTTTATATTCAAAGCGATCTTAAGAATCCAATAGGCTAAAAATAATTGATTTCTGGCGGCCATTTTGAATTTGACAAAAATCAGGCTTTTTGCCTAGGATATAAATTTTGGCACACATCCCAACTTGTTCCTTGGGTTCGAATTAGTCTAAAACTCTTGTGCGATCCTCTCCTAAATTAAGTGCATACATATCTTAGCCAGCTCCTAGACTAACAGTAACAGTAGTATTTACAGCGTTGTAACATAATATTATTTTGCTTCAATGTTTGGAAAGTAGCACATGGATTTTATACTGAAGACCATTAAAATATGGATTATTTGTATTTTGATTGTTATGAGAGTTTGATGTTATAAGAAATGTAAAGTATACATATCTGCACATGAGCAACGAAAAGATCCACGTATTAAATGTGCTTGTTGTAAATGTTTTGATGGTAGAAACGATAATGCATTACTGTGCTAATATTGGTGGTTAACCATTAAAACGGCAGTTTCTTGTTTCTATCTTCGCAAGGAAGTAGATCGGATTCAGAGACTGAAATTTCAGGACAACAATGAGAAAAAATTCGGGCTCTCATTTAATATAACATTTGATACTACTTCCGGGATATAATGATGGGAACAAAAATTCGGGCTTTCATTTAATATAACATTTGATACTACCTCTTGGATATAAGTGATCGGAACAAGCACTTTTAATCTTTGCAAAATAAAACTTTAACAACAATTTGTATGCCTTGAAACTGCTAGTGTCGTCAACATAATCCTCATCAACAATATTTTCGTGCTGTTGCTATCTCCACAAAAGTTCGGCCTTTGTTTGGAAGGTACCATTATGTACATACCTCGAATCATTGTAATGATGTTAACTTTGACCTAAAATACCTGAAGACAACCTTCTTCTACCTGAGCCATTTTTGTAACAACACACAACCCCATTTACTTATTTGACAACCAATTCATATAAATTTGATTACCTCAGGAAGTGTTTCGTCTTTCTATTGGTATCAGAATAAGTACAAACATCCCATTATATGTCATAACGTCATTATGCAAACCAAAATTGACTTTTTCAAAAAATTTACAGTTTTTACCCCATAATTTCAAAACTATTAGCCAATGGGAGTATAAACTATACCTTTTTGGAAAACTTTTAATCAGACAAACATCATGGTATACTTTTCAATACAATCGGAACATTTTAATTTTTCCCCTTTGTATCCAAGCTGGGGGCCATGAAAGGGGTGTGGCAAGTGCTTCCATCATTTTTTGCTTATCAATGCATAAAGTACTTGCGTACCAAATTTCACAGTTTTATCCAAATTTGCATACTCACATGATATGACACGAGTTTGTGTCCCTTTATATGCAAGATACAAAATCTCAATTGGGGAGTTTGGGGAGCTCTTATGAGGAATATTAAAATCTAAGTTGTAATTGTAAATAAATAATTCTCACAGAATAATTAAAAAAATACATGAAATAGGTTGCGTGCATTATTGTACACTGTAAAATGCTGTTTAAAAAGTTATTTAAAAAAGTTTAAACAGTTATTATTTTAACAAATGAACGGGTAAACAACTGTTTAAACTTTTAAACAGCATTTTACATCTGTACCCATTCCCTTTAAAAATATATTTCCTGCAATTTCGATCATCAAAAATAAATTCAATAAAATACATTAGCCCAAGAAAACGCCAATTCCAACCGTTTAATGTATTTTTGGCACGATAGTTACCGTATCAAAATCACCTGCCCTATATCAATCCGCCCACACAGTTAACTGAAATAACTGCCCGTGAAACTACACGGTAATATCTTGAAATATTTTATTATGATACTAGTATGCAATATGATTTGTTTCCTATGTGAAATGAGACAATGCTATTACAATAATTCTAATTTGACAATGAGATGACATGTATTTTACATGATAATGTAATATGACACGATATGGTGCAATTTATTGGTGCACCTCTCACAGATGCAAGCAATGCGGAACTTGAAAAGATGTGCCTAATTCCATCCTCTTTGAGGAGTGAATTGATGGATCACCCCAAGAGTGATGACTCGATAGAGTGAAAGTGAACAACACTAATCAGCAAAACAGGTGCTTGCAAAATCAAGAGGGATATACAAGCATTACTGTATTTTATTTTAGGCCTTGTGAATAACATAATTACTATTATAAATATTTAATAAATCTTCATTGATAATTTTGTCCATTGAATTTGTTTTTAAGATTCAACTCAATGACTCAGCGACTCAGTGAAGGTAATGTCAGGAAAAGGCAATTTCCAGATTTTACCTTTATGAGCTTTATTTTGATAGAAATACCAAAAAACATGTAAAAATAGAAAACACTCGTTGTATTTTGAGTTTCCTAGCGCAAAACAAAAGTTTCACTAATCAAGCTCAACTGATTTAATACAGTTTGTATGCTATTTTAGTAATAATTTTTTTTGCATCTTACACTATTTACACTTATTTCATGTCATCACTCGTTTCGAATCTTCAAAATCCGTAACTCAGGATATCATTAGTGTTTTTTTACAAAATCTGCCGTAGAAAATGTATGTCTTATCTAAAGACATAGGCATTGACTAGATATTTACTCTACTAAAGCTGAACTAGCTGAACAATTTAAGGTAATATTTGGATTGATTTGAGCAGCTCCATTTATTAACCTTTGCTAACCTTTATTAACCATTTTGCCCCGTATCCCTATAACTCTATGTCTAAAGTATAGCAATAGGTCCAAAGTATAGCAAACTCTACTTTATTATGACAAGGCAATGAATTTCAGTTTCATTTGATATCGATTGAAGCAATTTGAATTTTTGTCCCTCTATGACCTTATTGACCTCAGGGGCCAAAGATATTTTGATGTCTCCGTGGCTAAATATAGGTACATGTGTAATGCATTTTAAATACATTATGCAAAGGTCTGGGCAAATGTACACATTGTAACCAAATTGCTCAAGAGCACAGGAGTGTTCTAGGCTAAGTTTAGGCCACAATGCTGTGACTCTGGGGGAAGCGTGAGTTTTGTAGGCTTAGGCTAAGTTTAGGCCATAATGCTGTTACTCTGGGGGAAGCGTGAGTGTTCTAGGCTAAGTTTAGGCCGTTGCTGAAAAAGCTGAAATCGGCGTGTAAAGAGAGCACGTGTGGTCTAGTGGATATAAAGCGCAGGACTCATGATGATTTGGTTGTGAGTTCGAGCCCCGCCGTGGCCAACGTGTTGTGTCCCTGGTCAAGACACTTTATCTCGCTTGTCTCACTTCACCCAGGTGTAAATGATGGGGTAGCCGTTATAATTGGCTGCCGAATTTTCAATACGTGAAAATGTGACATATCCTAGTAACAGCGGAATAAATGTAAAAGCGCTTTGAGACGTTGTGTAAAGCGCTATATAAATACTTGCATTATTTATTTAAAGAAATTGTATCTATTTGTGATGCGAAAGTCTGAGGCCAAAGGTCATGAAAAGACCAAGTTGTCACAAATATGGTACTGCTGAGCTACTACACTATTGATGCTCTTGTATAAAAGGTGTTTTTTTTAGACGCAAGGTTTTGCTTTGGGTGAAATAATACTATACACTGGACCATAGGGTCACAGGCCAACGTTGTCAAATGATTATGGGTGCAAGCCAAAATCATTAGAGCCAAGGGACTTTCCGACTAAATCGAATGATAATGGGCGCATTTATCGTAAATAGTTTTATCTGAAGAATGACCTAGGTGACCTCTCATTTTTTTTTCTTGAATTGTTTGTTCATATCGATAAAACCATATTTATGCAAAGTTAAAAAATATGACCCGAACTCCTGACGCGAAGCAAATGTGGAAATGCTGTAAAATATTACTAACGATGTGAAAAAATGTTAATGTTAAAAGATCTAACTAGGGGGGTTCTTGCAACCTCTAAAGTGTTTCTTCGGTCGCAAAAAAAAAAAGACAAAACGCTGAAATGAATTGTGAAAAAAAAAAAAACAACACTCAAATGAATGACGCGACGACTTGAGTTAATTGTATGAGGACCATCGTTTGTGTATGGTAGGTGACGGTCCGGGTCCAATTAAAAAATCTGTTTTCAGCAAATATCGGGAATATGTTACGTCATTATGACTTTACAAAGAGGGATGCCGAAACGTATGTGAACCAATAAAAAGAAGAGACCCGCGTAGCTATAAATTTATCACCAAATTTATCACCAATGCAATGAGTGTTTTGGGTGTTTTAGTTAGCATGCGCGCGTATCAAGAATATGAAACCTAATATAGTTTTACACTAATTTTACATCAGCTGTTATCACATTAAAAAGAAGAAATATCGTAAAGTAAGTGAGTGTGCTTGAATGCGTAACGATTGACTTTGTTTTACAGCTAGCTGCTCTGACAGGTGTGTATGTTATATTTCTTCCATCACAAACAGAATTACACTTTCTGCATACTGATACTTGACTATATATTACTTCCACTTTCAATCAATTTTCAACTTTATAAAGTTTATAAAGTTTCTTCTGAAGATGCTCTCTTTAAAAGATAGGTCATAATAAACTTTACCTGTTTATTTTTGTTGACATTCAAACACAACATGCTTTTCGACCGGAAGACGATCGATGTACTGTTGTCGATCAAGTGGTCCCATCGCATTAAAATCCTGACCAACGAAGTGCCTATTGTCCAGGAGAATTGTCCAATATACGAACAAACTTGATATAATTCCGACAAGACGATTAACTTGGAAGCAATTTATTCAGGTAAGTTTTGAAGTTAATTTCCTCCCCATTATATTCAAAAACACAACACTAGATCTTCTGAGATCCAAGTAACCCAAAAAGGCTAACAAGAAAAGTCAAAGTTCCAAAGGCCAACACAAGCGCAAAGTTAATCAGATGAAAACATTAAACAATGTCGTTCTTCCAAATCGTGTAAATCAATCACGTGACTTAGTATGTCAATAAATTACCCCGATTATCTCACTGATCATTTTCAATCTTTAAGTAACTGTCATGTTCAATAAGCACTAGAAGCGCTCTTCTGGCCACTCTATCCCTCAATGTACCGAGCCAATTATGGAAAAGGTGCCTTCCCATACAAGGAGTGTAACATGGACTAATCTCACAGGATCTCAGAAATTTCAGATTCCTTGGCGTTTTTTAAATGAAACTAAAAAAGATTAATGACAGTACCCATACCCTTAAAAGTATTGTATTTTGCGATTTATATCTTAATATTGGTTTTTTATATTTGTTTTTTATTCTGTATTATCTGTCATTGTTGTTAGATGCAGTGCCCTATACTGTACATCAACTGCTGTTGTGTAGGCTACCCTTGTTTAAAGAATGGTTAATAAATAAAAAATAAATAAAAAAATTATTTTAAAAAAACATATTGGAGAGAAGAGAAATATGGTGGCGGAGATCGAGAGGCTTCTAATACTCTCTTGGCATTTTGGAGTTTTGCTTACAAATTCGCCTCAAGCAGCATGTAAAAAAGCACAATTTTCGAAATGTAAAACAAATCGGAAAACGGAGATTTACAACAAAAGACAGACATAACGATAATTCCCTTTGTGTGCGACTACCTGGCTCAACAATCAGCCTCAGGCATGCATGTTTCCATCGTCTTGGAGCGCCACCTGTGAACATCAGAGGAACACAGTTCGGTAAATAGGCCCATCAATAATATGTACGATTACAGAATGTTGAGTCTTTATATCATGGTCAAAGAGGTCGAGTTGGCACAGTGTGTCTTCCGGCGCCCGTCACCACTGTAATCGCGGATTCGATCCTCGGTCGGCTCGGCCACAAAAAATTTTAATATTATTCTCGTGCGTTGGTTTCCAGTCCATACTCGCCCGCAGGTTTTCTCCGTGTACTCCGTTTTCCTCCTACTTCTAAATTAAGATTCGGTCGTATCACTGTATTAGTAGTAGTACAACTTTATTTATTCAGTGTAACCAAATCAGTTATACAAACTGGTCTCCCATGAGACCCTAATACATATATAATTACACGTGAAGATAATAACATGTGTACATGTATGTACAACAAAAACAAGAATTTATGTGATGTTGGAAACAGATTAATTAGAGCACATAAAATAAGATTTCAATCAAGTTTTTTGCCTTAAAAACCTAACCTACAAGAAAAAGATGCAGAACTTATCATTGGAACTGCAATACATAAAACAGCAAAGCATAATAACAAATATTCAAAACACAATATTAGATTTAAAAGTGTTACCATTCATATTCTGAAAAATTTCTGCTGACATGGGTGAAAGGAATATTCCACATTGAAGCACCCTCTGTAATGGAATGTCCCGTTGCCAGGTATTATACTTTCCAAGTGGGTATGACGAGTGCCTTACATGTATTGGCTCCGAGTATTTTGGGTGTGAATATTAGAAGTAAATGTAAATTTGTGATGATAAGTAAGAGGAGCAATCGTTTGAAGACATTTAAGCAAGGAGAAAATATTTTTGCTTCCATCTTTCCTTAATTTATCCCGTCAAGTTGCTCATGCATATCCCAATAGGTTTACGAATTCCCCGCAGAAAGTAGCACACGGGCAAGTTTGTTTTGAAGAATTGAAGAGAATTGCTGATTTCAAAATTGCAGTTGACCCAAACTGGACTGCAGTAATCAAAGTCTGGAAAAATCAAGGCATTGGCAAGCAATTAAGAGTGCTGAGGTAGATAAAACTTAACCACACCTGCGACTCATAACACAACCAATGCGTTTAGATATATAGAGGAGATATAATCAAATAATGATTATTACCAAAAGTTATTGAATCGAAAATGACAACCAAGTACGGGAAACTTGTCGACTCTTCAATAGTTTCATACAATCAGTAAGAGAAAAGGTTTGAAAATTGCTCAACACCCTTTTACACTGTTCAAAAAATCATGTACTTGGTTTTCTTAATATTTAAGGTAAGCTTGTTGTCTTCAAACCAATGCGCACATATTCAGCAAGTTATCTTCATATCAATGTGGAGCGTAATTTGAGCAATCGGATGAGCTAAACAATAGAGTTGTATCACAGCGTACATACACTTTGTCAATTAATACATCAGGACCAGAGAGTTGACATAATAATAAATAACAATGGACCCAAGATTGCTCCTTGTTTGTAAAATGCCAATCTTGGTATTTTTAAAATCAGATAGTGGAATTAAATAATTTACAGCTTGAGTTCTACCACATGATAAGATTTGAACCATCACGAGTAGTAACCATGACATAACAATAGTTTTTTTTGAGTTTTGAAGGGAAGGTTGTGCTTACGGTATCAATGCCTCTTTTGATCAAGGAATAAGGCACCATTACTTTTACCCGATTCATATTATTTAAATATAGTCCGAAACATCATGAGTGGTGATGTAGAATGCTTGTGTCAAAAACTAGTTTTTTGGCATGAATTTAATGTTATTTTCCAGTCAAAAAATGGTAAAGCTGGTTGTGAACAACACGTCAATATTTTGAAAGATTGGCAGAACAGATATGGCCTCATAATTGTTAATCAGATTTGTCACCATCCTTAAAAATAGAAGTCCCCCTTTGGCCTGCTTCCATCATTGGAAAAGTTTGATTTACGAAGAAAGATTACATATGTAGGCCAGTGATTGCGATAATATTTGCAGCCATGTAAAAAACTTAGTATAAAGTTACCCAAGACCAGGTGATTTCACATTGTTTTGGCCATTTTAAACGAATTTAATCCAGAACAAACTCTGGAGTCACATAATCAAAAATAAAATATATTGATATTGTCATTGCAAAGGTTTTTATATTATTTCATGCAATCATCAACAAATTTACTAGCTAGGTTATTACCAATTGATGTGAAACATTCATTGAATTTATCAGCACATCCTTATTTATTAATTAGAACTTGTTTCAGATGCTCATTATGTTAATAGTAGGTATAATTTTTAATAGTTTACCATAGTTGTTATAATCATTGACATTCTCATTTATGGCATTATTACAGTAAGTCTTTTTCAGATACTTATTCATATTATTGGCCTTAATTCTTAACATCCTAGCAGTTTGCCAATCATCTGCAATTATTGGTTTTATGGGCCTTTTTATAAAGTTAGTCCCTTCTCTTGTTAATCACTGAAATCCTTACTGATCCATTCAGAAAGTGGTGAACCCTTAACAAGTTTCTCTTTTATTGGTTGCATGGGTATCAATACATTATTGAACATGTTCAGTCCCAACATCAAGGCATTAACATCATCATGATTGAAAACATATCCAAGAATAACTTTTTATAGCATTAACAAAATCTTATCACCTATATAATTTATTTAGCGAACGTACTTTAAATGTTTTAGGAGGGACTTTAAACTTTCACTTCCTATTGTTTACGAACTAGTACAGTGGGGGGGTGATCAAAAAAACTTGACCCTCATTGTTGTCCGCCATTTTGAATTTTTAAATAATATATATCTAACATATGTGGTATCTAACGGAAAGCATATTTTATTATCTTTAATTTGCTGCAAAGATCATTCTAATCGGTTAGGTATAGGCCGAGCTGCAGTCTTTCGAATCAAGAATCCTGTTCGTGAATAAATCGCCTGAAATTGTATTCTTCTGACACGGATTTCCTTCGCTGAACCGCCGTTTTCATGTTCAATGGTGAATTCCCGGGACAGAGCGAAAACAGACTACTTGATTCAACGACTGTAGCTCGGCCTCACGTAACCGAGTGAAATGATCTTGCAGTAAATTAAAGTTAATGAACCCAGCTTTTCAGTGATACCAAATATTTTAGATTATGTTAATTTAAATTCAAAATGTGCGGACACAATCAGACTGTCCCAAGTTTTTTTGATCACCCTGTATATTAAGTGGAGTGGTCACTGGGCCCAAGACCTGAAGATGAAGATGTGCGATGTGGATTGATACAAAAGCTAGATCAAGTATAGTTTTTGGATTTTTTCAGTTAAATTCTTGTCAATTCTTGATTAGCTGAAGTAAATTACTGTGCCTACTGGCAATGTTATTAATCTCTTAGAGTTGCATGGCATACTAATGTCAAGATTAAAATCCCCCAAGATAATAACATCACAATCATAAATATTAGTACAATTCCTGGATCAAACGAATCTGGCTCTATTTAAGTAATCTACATTTGCATTTGGTACTCTATAAACCTACTAACAATAATATGTTTGTATTTGAAAGGGTCATTTCCAACCACATAGCTTCGATATTAATTGTCCTCAAAATTTAATAACTTATTATAAGATTACCATTGTTAAATATAACATATAATCCCACCATGCTCATACCTTTTCCTATCAAGCTACATATATAATAGCCATCATTGTTTACATCACTGTCATTATAATTATCATTCAACCAGGTTTTGATACACACAACAAAAACATCAATATCAAGAAGAAGGAAGTAAAAGTTTAAGTGATCCGCTTGTGAGGTAAACTCTGAATATTGAGGTGAGCAAACTTTAAACCCTTCTCAATATTGCAATTGAGATCAATCTATTTATCACCAAGGGGTAGCTCATCTAAACATACACGGGCAAAGCAACTATCACAATTACCCACCAATTAAGTTGATTGTTATTTACGTCAATACATGTTACATAATTTAAGTCACAAATAGTACAGGCAATACACTACTGATAAGGTTTTTAAGCACCTGACCCAGGAAATTGTGCTTGGTCTTAGCAGATTGACAGGGTTTAACAATCAACAACACAGAATAATGGGGAACATGTATTTATGAAATGCATGGTACTGTCAATTATGGACATTGTGAATCATATGTGTTAACATCTTTTGAAATGTATAGACACTTAGGAATCAAGAGACGGTAAAAAATATTTTATTTGAATACACTATATCTTTACAGTCTGATTTAGCTCTCTCTCTGAAAATCCATGTTTGGCAAAAATCGAATTGTAGATATAAAGTTCCTAGCAGAAGACTTGTTTCCCATTTTATTGAGGTGGCATCCCGTCAATAACGTGAAAGGTGATTTATGCCAATGTTCTCGTTACAAATATATTTACATGTAGACTAAGTACAAAACACCAGTCACGAAGCCTGGCATTAAACTCCTTAATCCAAATAGCATGACCCTCATGCTTCTGCAGTTGTAAGGGAAGAAAATCATTAGTATCGGGGTGTGAGGTTCTATCTATACTTGAAGTACGAGAGTTCATATAGGTGTGAAGGACACATCACTTGTAGAGATGATGAGATGTTGTTTGTACCAACCTACAGTTTAATAATAACAGATTGTGGCCTTTCTTCTTGATAAGCACAGCCAGCAAGTTTTGAGTACATGAGTACAGACAAAATCAATTTGATAGCTTCGCAGACATCCTGGCTATTGGCGCGCTGCGCAGATTTGACTGTGGTGTCTTTGACACGATATCAGCCCAAAGACTGTATAGGCTTGGGATCGGCACTCTGATTCTATCCAACTAGGGATAAAAACAATTCTAGTATTGCTAAATTACAATTTTAACCGAGAAATGGGAAAGGTGGACAATGCATAATTACATGGCCATCCTCAAACCAAAAGACTTCTTTCAGTCTAAGCAGACAGAATGAATGAAATTAAATAATTACACAATAAAGACGATATAGGGAAACCTTGTTCTGTATGTAACATATAATTTGTTTATAAGCGTTATATATATTTTCGTTTATTTTGCATAAGAAAAACTTTTCTGTACGTATCAAATAAACCAAGCTATGACGCTATTTGAAGGGTTCTTAAACGTATTTTCTTAACGTTAGGAACAAGATATTGTTACGGGTCGTTATATTCGATAATAATTTAAGGAGGAGATTACATGCATTGACATTTTCTGATGGTTTTTATATAAGACCTTAAGACAGAAAGAGTTTTTAGATATTTGTATACGTGATTTTTTTTTTACATAATAATTGTTTTTCAGGTTGGTTTGCAGGATAGGTATGTTGTAAAGATATTCAGAGCACGTCTTCTGGACGTTGTAAAGTAAACCAACATATTGACGTTATTTTGCAACGTTCCTAAAACGTATTTTTGAAACGTTGAGGAACGTGTTTTTTCAAGGTTTTAAATACTTTATAATTTGGTTACATATATATCCATTTCCTGTTGGTTTTAATGATAATGACCCTTTTCGTGGTCAAAATTTGACCACTATTTCGGAGTTGTGTGCATAGTTGACTACTGACCCCGGAAAATGACCACGTTGTTTTTAGTGTGTACGTGCCTTGTATTTATGTTACTATGCGACGTACATAAAACGTTGTAAAATTATAAAAGTTTTGGTTTATTATCATCTTCTGAAAAGTTTTTTCGGACTTTTTGTAATATAATTTGGCAACGTTTTTCAAATCATATTTTTGTTTATACATTCATAAAATGTTGCAAAATAAATTTTTAAAAATGGATTTATTTATTACCCAATAAACGTTAAATAGGTTTTTAGTTTGGTATGTTTTTGCGACACGTTTTACAGTGGCATTATAGTGTTAGGGTTAAAGCTGCACTGGCACATTTTCAGAAAATATGAAATTTCTTCAATTTGCTCGCAAATGATAGTCTAGGCCATTGGAAGAATAGAGATATATTTTACACATAAAAATAACTTACCCAAAACAGACAGGGGCATTAATAAGAGGCTAAAGATATCTTTATTTGTAGGCTAACTTTTAAGTTTGCCGTAATTTAATCAATAAATGTATCTATTACATGACTATCATAGACTCGTTCTCATTGATATTAAAACCACAAAGGTCGCAGACCGGTCAAACAAGGTGCATGCCGTGGGAATCTAATCTAGAGTGTGTTTTGTTGTGTTCACGCCATTTCCGCGTCGTCTGCTGAATTAATGTCTTTGGCGACATTAATTATAAAATCGCTCTGTTTACCCATAAGCGCGCTGATTTGGGCGTAATAATTTCAGGTAAGGGCTAATGTATATAAAAGCTTTACAACCATGCAAAAAAAACCCTATTGTGAAAAATCTAGAGGGCGCACTATTTTTCAAATGTGCCAGTGTCTCTTTAAAGGAGTTAGTGTTAGGGTACAATGATGTTTGTACCAAAAGCTATGTTATAAAATTATCACTCTGGAAAAATAGTTAAAAACACTCGCCTGCTAAACTTCTAGCCTATAGAGCTGAGTAGATAATTATTATTTTGCCACAATTGTGCACTTTGTAATACAAGCACCAAATTTGGCACGTTTACTATCTTAGAGCCCCTTTATACAAAAATAACGTTAGCCAAAGTAAAATCCGACATTTTTCAATAATTATGTCCGCCGTTATGTGGCAAAATCTTGTTCTAAGTTATGTAACAGTGGATGCAACAGACATCTTAGTATCAAAAATCGGTAGAGTACTTCTAGGTTTATATAACTTAAAAAACATGTATTCCTCAAAATTGCAGCCTTTTTTCAAGATGGCGGCCATTTTTTACTGAAATTCCCACTACTTTATGATGAACGTAAATATTGCAATGTATCAGATGATCATACAAGCAAAAAAGTATCACATAACCACAAATGTTGTGTCTTATTACTTGTAATGTCAAAATGGTTTTATTTTCAAGGTGGCTGCCATTTTTAAAAAATTGGTCACCACCACAGATTTCTATTTATAACACTAGATAGCGAACGCCAGCTCAAAATCCTTAACCATCTTTTGCGGCAGTGCGTACTTATTTCCATAGCGTGGTGTACCAATTTATTCATATATTCCCTGATTTCCATAATCTGGTGTACCAATTTATTCATATATTCACGCATTTGCATAGAACGATGTACCGTTTCCAGGCCAACAGGTTACGGCGCGTACGCGTGCGAGTTTCGAATGGATGACCGTAATGAATATCAAATGATTTGCTTACTTTGTATGTGCAATTTCAAGGACCAAAGATGGCGGCCATATGCTGCAAAATGGTGGTCATTTTTTAAGATGGCTATTATTTAATGCTGCCATTTAATACTGTAGCGTTACATATGGGATTATGCTGGAAAATGTCATCCTTGGGAATCCCATATGAAGTTCCGCCTCTCGACCCCGGATCACAGGAGGACCAGTTTCGGGATATATTATTGTTTCCTAGTATATACGCTCTGGAGTTTGGATATCGCCCGCAATCTGAAGAGTGGTTATCAGACCTGAGGTTCACAGGCAGATCTCCTACCCCCCCCCAAGTCTATGCCTTTAATTCTACTTTCCAGAGACATTCAAGCCACCATTACCTCAGGCTTCAGTTCAAACTGAGAAGCGTGCATATCGAATGCAATGGCTTCCCATCGGTTGAGGAGGATCGGCAGTTCCTACAAATCCCGCTTTTTTCCTGTAACGCAGATGATTATGACCAAATATGTGGTGACAAAATGATTCTCGATACGAAGACAGAGTATTTTAAGGAACATTAATAATGCCAATTCAAACAATGTAACATACATTAAACTCATCTTAATACAAACAATCTGTTCAGAGCTTCCAACGGTTTTACTCTAATCGCCACTCTTGCAATCATTACTTCTTATTTTGATGACAAAGTCACCAGAATCAGATCTGAGTTAGATGAAGAGTTTAACATTTGCAATCAGGTAGTAATGTTAAATTGCATTCATCCAATGTGAATGTATTTTGTGTGAATTCCACTGATACTGTGGTTGACCAGTGCAATATCCGATGTTTATTTATCTCATGTAAACACTGTGTACGTGAGAATATGTGCAGATTCTTTGATGTTTTGTCCCCGTTAGTGGATGCTGGAGTTAGAAGTTATTTCTAAACTTCCAATAAAACTAGTCCTCTCGACCCAATTCCCACCTGACTTTGTGAAGAATGTTTTTGATATCCTTCATTATTAATAATTATATTCAATATAATTATTAACACATACACTATTCTTCGTGAAGCTATCATCACTCCTTTAATTAAGACCCACACTTAACCTGATTTTGCTAACTGACGTCTGCCCTTTTTTCCAATTCCCTACTCATGGGAAAATTATTAGTACCCCCAGCTATTTCTTGATTTAACCAGCATCTCCGTGTTTTTTAGTCTGGGTGAAACATTTCAATTTCAATCTGCATACAAGACCTCTCACAGTACAGAAACAGATCTGCTTAGGGTTAAAATGATAGACTCAAGGAATAGAAATGGGAAGGCTGCATGGCTGGTTCTTTAGACTCTCTCTCTGCCTTCGATACAATAGATCATAACACTCTGTTGAACGAATCGAATGATTTGTTATCCTGGTTTTGTGCTGGACTTTTAGTGTTACCTTAGAGGTCGTTCTAGTACATTGTGTGTCCTGGGTGATTATTCTGAAAAGCTCCCTTTAAAATTCGGTGTCCCCAGGGCTCTATTGCAGGTCCACCTATTCCACCTATTCCGCAGGTTGCGAATATTATCAATCGCTTCCAGATTGCATATCTACGCTGAACCGGACATACGGACGCGTAATATTTAGTTTTATCCCAGTTCTCCGGTGGATACGGCCACTGCAACAGCTCACAGGCTTTCTAATTGATACATGGAAATTCGTTTCGTGGGAATTTGTTCACAAATTAAAACTCATCTTTCGAAAACCGAATTTTTCGTAATTGCATCCACGCGGCATGCAAAGTCGTATCCCACCTTGGACTGAAATTCGGTGTTCTGTGATATCTGTCTCTTCGTCAATTAAAAATCTGGGTATCATTTGACCAGGCCTTACATGAAACAACATGTTGTTCCTTCTTTGTCGTTGTATTACGTTCCATTTGCGCAATCTTGGCGGATCGCGTTTCCTTGATCGTGACACTTGTAAACCTGCAGTCAGGTCCTTGCTCGTTTCTTCGCTGGACTATGGACTCCCTGTTGGCGGTGATGTTGTCCGTCCTGACATTCAACGCTTCAAGGCTTACAACCCGCGCGCGCGGTAATCTTTCAAGTATGAAGACGTATATATGGCAAGCCATCAGGCCATAAGTATGCCGCAACGCGTTGGCACATTCAGCAACGCTTTGCGAGATTTCGGCAAACCGTTTGCAAGAAAGTAAGCAACGCGTTGCGGCGTCGGGCCAATTAGAAGACGAATTCCTGTGACGTCTTTCAAAAATTTCGACCAAACGCATTGCAAAGATCTAGCAACGCGTTTGTGTGTGAAAACTCCACAGCGCGTTGCAAGCCTTCCCAACGCGGTGCAAACTTTCACAACGCGTGGCGAGCTTTATAACGCGTTGCGAAGGTTCAAAAGCATACGGGTCATAACGTTTGCCGCAACGCGTTGGGAGCAAGTAGTAGCAACGCGTTGCGACAAATTTGGCAACGCGTTGCGACATTTCGGCAAGAAATTAGCAATTTGCAAACGCGTTGACGGGTTGTCGCAATCAAAATCATTAACATTTCTGTGACATATTTCAAAAAAATAGATACACAACCGCGTTGCGGCACTACGTTATGACCTTATGGCCTTCATAAACGCGTTGTTTTTGCAAGCATTCACAAGCGTTGACGAGCTTAACCACAACGTTGTAAAACTTCACAACGCGTTGTGAAGACAATAAGGGTCATAACATATTGACGCAACGCGTTGTGAGGTTTGCAACGCGTTGACGAAGGTCGCAACGCGTTGGAGATTTATATTTTTAAATACGTCAAAGAAATTATGATTTTGATGCGCGACACCGCAACGCGTTGCCGAATGTCGCAACGCTTTGCAGAAATGGTGAAAGCGTGTGACTTTCTCACAAACGCGTTGCGGCAATAGTTATGACCCTATGCCTTGTGGACCTTAGCAAGCGTTGCTGAAGCTTTGCATCGCGTTGTGAAGCTCGCAACGCGTCGTGAAGGTTTGCAACGCGTTGCAAAGTATATAGCAACGCGGTGTTTGTGGGTCTATTTTGAAATACGTCACAGAAGAAAATTCATGATTTTGATTCGCCGAGTCGCAAACGCGTTGGCCGAAATGATGCAACGCGTTGCTACTTTCTCGAACGCGTTGTGCAGCAATTAACGTTATGGCCTTTCTAGCTTGCAAAGGACGTACTAGTGATTCTCCTTTATTTCGTGAGCTCCACTGGTAGCCTGTCCAGCAGAGAATTCAATTCAAGTCTTGGTGCATGTGTACAATTGTGTCACTTGTCAGCGCACATTATTTGACCAAGGATCTTAGTCATAGGCATGAAGGTAGGCGTGAGGGACTTAGATCCTCATGTGATCACGGTATCAGGGTCCTAAGGTTTACACCGCTCTTTCGCCATAGGTTTTTTTGCGACCAACCAAAATTGTGGAACAATGTAACCTGCTAGTATGCGCAATGGCTCCTTCCAATGTGCCCCAGGTGGCTTTAAGAATTGCTTTTTAAAACAATGTATTTCCCGGTTTTTGATTAGTTATTTTTAATATGGCTCGCTTGCTGGCAGGTCATTTTTAATGCTGTACGATGTATATATTTATTTGTTTTAAAAAATTGGTTTTTTTCTTGGTGTAAGAATGAAAATGTATTCTATTTTCTATGCATTATATTTATCCATAATATATATTTTATTGCTTTGTAAAGCGCATTGATCCACGGGAAAAGCGCTATATCATGTTTTTAATACTAGTAAGCGTAATGCTTCCGTCAAATGGAACAAGATCCAAATTCCCACTGTTTTAAAGTTCCCTCCCAACTGGGGTTGAGGGCGACTCAACAATAACATTTCCCAGAAGCATTACAACGTGGGACAATGTCATGCCCCCCAACATCACACGAGATGGTGGGCACGTCGACAAGTGGACGTCGGGCAAAACGTCTTTTGTCGTTGGCCCAACGATGGAATGCGTCGTATGTGAGCGTTTGGAACCAATGGGTTTGGCCCAGCATTGGGCCCAACCGTTTTATCCCAACGCATAATTAAAATCGTTGTTTGCCCATGTCTATAAAAGCACAATTGGGGCTCCTGAATACTAAAAGAACATTCCCATATGTTTTCACAATTGAATACACCAGTCTAGTTCATTTATCTTATGTTTAGGTATATTATTATATAGCAACTGAAAATGCCTACCGCCTTAACCGGGATTCGAACCAGGGACCTTTGTATTAGAAGACTGACGACTATCCATTTGAGCTAACGTGTCTGCGCTTGATATCAAAGGGCAATATATAATATATAATTGTAAAAGGCTTCAACAGTATAGAAACAACACACTAGTGAAGACTAATAGACACTTCATAAAAATGGCGAAATACGTCCCAGAGCTTCCAAGGTTAAAAAACCCACGAAAAGCTCAGGAATCCCGTTGTTATCAACTGTGAAACAAAGGGGGTGCCCCCCCAAAACAAAAATCGAAAAAATATAGTCTGCAAATGCCTATGTGTTATTTTTATCAACACATGTGCTAAGCATAGGCCCTAGTTTTTCTGAAAGCTCTGTCCGTTTTGGCTAGAGGCCTACTAATTTCCTTTCTTAATTAGGCAATTAGAATATTTAGTCTAATTATAGTCTGCGGGACACATATATTGCGACAACGTTGGCCTGCCGACCACAAAACGACCAGTTTTTTCCCCGCCCACCATTTTCCTGCAACTTCACCCGGCGACGTTGGCTTTCCAACCATAAAACGACCTTCCCCCATCATTTCCTCCACATCGGGCGCCAACGTTGAAACCTGCCGAACAAAAACGACCAGTTCCCCACCATTTTCCCCCACTTCTCCCCCGATCACACGTTGGCTTGTCGACCATCCAACAACCATTTCCCCACCGTTTTTCCAACGTCCGGCTTGATGTTGGTTTGCCGACATCAAACGACCATTTCCCACGGTTGCCCGACGT
This sequence comes from Ophioderma brevispina, assembly GCA_023653785.1. Lineage (NCBI taxonomy): Eukaryota > Metazoa > Echinodermata > Ophiuroidea > Amphilepidida > Ophiodermatidae > Ophioderma > Ophioderma brevispina. The sequence goes on along the minus strand of JAMKCH010011844.1, from coordinate 117,136 downwards.
CGGCTTGACGTTGGTTTGCGACCATCTAACGACCAATTTCCCCAACGTTTTCCCAACGTCGGGCTGACGTTTGGGTTGGTTTGCTGGCCATCAAACGACCATTTTCACCCACCGTTTTCCACGTCCGTTGACGTTGGGTTTTGCCGACATCTACGACCATTTCCCCACGTTTTCCCAACGTCGGGTGACGTTGAGTGGGTGCCGACCGTCGACCGTGACGACGTCCGGCCCTACGTCAGTTGCTATCTGGGTTATGTCGCTAACAAGCACCTTACCGGGTGCAGGCCTAGAACTGAGGATGGAATGCGGAACTGAGTGGTATAGTCCATGCTACGACCATGTTACCTTGTTACACCATAATATGTTTTTTCAAATGTTGTCTAGACCATTTTTTGCCTGCTGAATCTGAATCCGATGGATGCCAGATAAAAACCTTGAGCATTTCGAAGAAAAGCAAAATTCAAAATGGCCACCAAACGTTAAATGCATATGTTAATTACTCAAAAGTTGTAATTTTTTTTACTGTCCAGTCAACCCACCCGGTTGTGACATTAAATGTGAGTCCTTAACCACCTATTAAGTATTCATATGGCCGCCATACAACAAACCATCTGCTATTTATCAGATATTTAATCAATATATTAATTGAAACATTATGAATAGCTTCAAAATTTGCGAACAATTAAATCATAAACATTCAATGATGGCTTCCAAAATGGCAAATTCATTACTACTTAAAGGCAAGGCTGCCATGTTTTGTGTATATCACTATAACTTATTCAGAGCAATTTAATATCATAACATAATCAAAGTGATTGATATCTGCAAGATGGGCATCGCTAGATAGGCGTTCAATATGTTTGCAAATGTCAATCAGTAAAGGTCATTAATTCATTCACGCTGTAGGCCAAAGATAATATTTTGTGGTTTGTTAGTTGGATTATCACTTCCAAAAACCGGCCAGGGTAAGGCTATCTTAAGAGTCATTGAGTCGTTATTCATCAAATATCCCAACATGGATGCCACTGGACGCCTAAAACCTACCAAAACTACGAAACATCTCTCTCTAGATTATTTAGTGATCGGATTTTTTCGCCGCTTTGGTAATGCCATTTCCAGCCATTTGGATACCATTTGGATGGCTCTTACATGTATCGATGTCGTCGATTACCTAATGATGGTACATTGATCTGATTGACTTACGGGGATATACGCAAACTTGCAGTACTATTTTTAGACACAGCTATCAATTATAGCCACCTTAGATATCGGAAGCCATATTTGGATCCTATATTGACGGAATTTATTATCACATTTTAAAAAAATATTGTTAAAGATTAATATTTCTTGACGCCGAAACACAAGACGATACCAAACTACCAACTGCAGTCAAAAATAGATCACGATCAGACACTTATTGTATTGGCGGCCATATTGAATTAATGATGACATTGTTACAGAATCTAGGTAATTGGTTACAATGGAATGTAAAAAGAGAAGGATGAAAAATCACACCTTTTGATGAACAAGAGGATGAATGTTTGTGTTTTGTGGCATTTTGATGTTTTGAGTTTTTACAGAAATGCTCGAGGGTTGCTCGCCTGGCATCCATCGGATTCAGAATCAGCATAAAAAACTGGTCTGACACGTTGAAAAACATTAATATATCTAATAAAACAAGGTGATATTAGGTATCAATGAGTCTGTAGCCTGGACTAGTATGGAATTCTTGGCTCCCTAATGCGCAACAATTGTGTCTTCAACCATTTGCCACACGACCATCTCCAGGACAGAGGGCGTCGGTAGTATGGTGTGGCATAGGTAACCAAAAACCCGCTCACGGGAGCGCTACTGCTTTTCGTGAAAAGCCATCTGTTTTGTTCCATAGTATGGTGGCATTTGATTCAAAAACGATTTTTGGCCATTTTTGATCAAAAAATTGTACACAAACTTGGAAATTTGATTTTTACGACAGACATTTTTAATTATACAAAATTCTGCTTCGAAATGTTTTGATGGAATTTAATAAAAGTTGCGAACTATTTGAAGCTTTCAGTATAAGAAAGAAACAAAGATGAGGTCACCGACTACTTTTCTCAATAATGTAAACATTAACACTTTTTAGGGTTTCAAATTGTGAAGAGAAAACTTGGTCTATGCGACATTCAGAGGCGTCACTCGCAACATAGGTACGCGATATCAAAGCTTCTAATACCTCTCGCGCGCTAATTGTTATCGATCACGCACTTCATACTGTAGAGGACGAGGCCTGGTGTGAGCGCCCCGGCGACTCGCGGGAAGTTGCAAGGGGCAGCAAGAACCTTCGTTCCTTCGGAAATGACGCACGTGACTCCGTAAAATCAGTTTCTCAAGTACTTTATTACAACCAGCCTTCGCCGTATCGTCAGATTGCATCACAGCGTCAAGTACCTGCAGTAAATCATACAAGCTAATGCGATTACATGTTCTTTTATAAATATTTACTGGTTACACACTTTTACTTGCACACATTATTCACATACCCTTTTCTCGTTTCTTCTCACCACATACATACAGTGACCACAAATTTTAATAGACTTTACTAATTGAAAAATCTCTAAGTGTTTTAGTCAAAGTCAAAAAATCGGCAGCATGCCGGAAAAATATACCATACATGTGACACTAGTGAGTGTACATGCACGACATCAACATACATTTCTATAACAGCATTGTATATAACAAAACAAATATGAAGTTTTTGAAGTTCAATTCGAAAATCAACAACAAGAACAAGAAATCTCGAAATGTATTAATTACAAGCCCAATTTGAATTGTAAATTTGCCTCTCTGTATGTGCAAGCCAGTATCAATAAAACATAATGTGACTACCAAAAGGTGTATACTAAAATGACAATATTGGTTTATGTCTCAATCTCACACAGACAACATTACAATCTAATGTATTAAACCAGGGCATGTTTGGTTCAAACCATAGCAGCCAAGAATGCTCCTCATTGTGATTCGGTCGTCCGATTGTATTCAGTGAGAACCTCGTTTCCCTAAAGCGTCGAGTGGGACCTCGTCCCCGAAGATTCGGGTGGGACCTCGTCCCCGAAGCGTTGAGTGGACCTCGTTCCCCGAAGCGTCGGTGGACCTCGTCCCGACGCGTCGAGTGGGACCTCGTAACTGAAGCATCGAGTGGGATCTCGTCCCCGAAGCGTCGAGTGGGACCTCGTCCCCGAAGCGTCGAATGGGCCGTCCCCGAACCGTCGAGTGGGACCTGCGTCAGTCCCCGAAGCGACGAGTGGGACCTCGTCCCCGAAGCGTTGAGTGGGACCTTGTCCCCAAGCGTCGCGTGGGACCTCGTCCTAAGCGTCGAGTGCAAGGTTTTGAACCACAATGCCTTAGTACCTTTAATACATGCAATACAAATCATGGTTATATTAATGCGAAAATAATGGACATTCAATTCTTTATAGTAACCTATTAAAGTAGACACAATCAAGCCAATCTGCGAAAATTGTTTAAAGAAGCTGATTTACACTTGATTCTGGTAGGTATGGGGTGTCAAATGTAACAAAAAAAAAGGTGAGCTTGGGTGGGGTGGGGAAAGTTAATTGCGGGGGTAGTCAAAGTCATTGGCCTCAAAATAATAATTAAAGTATATCGAGTTTGGTCTCAAATGAAAGGAAAATTAAATTTTAAACAATGAAGTGACATTTATTTTGTCATTTGATACTTCTGTAAAATTTCAGGTATAAGTGAAAGGGGGGGGAAAAAACCCAAATCACTCTTTAAAGAAACATGAGGAAGTCCAAAAAAGAGCGTCCCTTTTTTTTCGAACCCGTTTTTTTTTTTTGCATGTTTGGAATGCTTACCAAGTTTTAAATCCACACCAAAGTGAATAGCTGAATAGCCGGCTTTATTGCAATATAAGATGATGTTTAGTGGTTTTCTATAGGACGACTTACGATAGCAGGCAAGTTCAAAGTTTTTTATTTTTTTCTCTTTTGTACTTGTTTGGTCAATAAAACCTTTGAACGTTTCGGTAGGGCTGGGTGGTCTTACAAACCCGATCAATGCGCAATTTGAGAGAATTCATATCCTAAAAAAATCTCCTCCTGTCACTTTAACATGGCATTTTCAAGCAATCAACATTGGAAAATCTATAGTTCATCATTATTATAATTAGTTATCTAAACTAGACACAGATGGTATCAGTTGGAATCTACTGTTAAAACAGTCCTATGCACAAAAGGGTACATTGTTAAGTACTAGTTTAAACTAAAGAATGTCATGCTGCTTATTGGTAATAGCACTTTACTCACTTTTATAAAGTGCCATTCACATAAGATCAAAGTGCTTTAAATTATTTTGCTGCCATAGGAATCATCACAGAATTGAGTTTCAGATAGCAGACCGCAGCGCGCCGATGTTTAGGCGCTCAAACATTCCAATAAATCGTGATATTCCACTAACATCCCCCAGATTTCGTTTGGGTTCAACGAGGCCATTGAGTTCTTGCCCAGGGGACACAGACACGTGACCACAGTGGGGCTCGAACTCGCGATTTTAACAGTCTAATTATCACAAGACCTGCGCTTTTCCACTGGACCACACATGCTCAGAGAGTGTTGTCCGGAGTGTAGAGGAGGAGTGCAGGCCAGAGGAGTGGGCGGGGTGGTTCCGTTTTTAAAGGGGAAGGGAATTGCAATGGTTTGTGGTTGCATATAGGGATGTGAAATTATTGCGGCATGCAACTTTGATTGCGGAGAGGGTGTAGGAGAATGGATTCGGATAGAGAATATTGGAATGAATGAGATTTGGTTTTATGCTAGGAAAAAGAACGATAGATGCAATATTCACTTTGAGGAGGTTTGAAGATAATATCGAGCTAAAGGAAAGAAATTGGTTGTGGAGTGGAGAAAACCATTTGGAGAGTTTATGAGGAAAGTGATGAAAGTGGGCGATGAGGAGGAGAGGGAGGAGGGAGAGGTATGCCGGAGTAATGGTTAGAGCGATGGTGAGTTTTATACAAAGGATACAGAGTTAGTAGGTCTGAGCTGGCCGAGGGAAGGTGGTGTGTGCATAAAGGTTATGATTGTCACCGTTGATATTTGCATTGTGATGATGTGGGTTATAACAGAGTGCAAAAAGAAGGGATTGAGGTATTTAGCTCTGATTGCGTCTTGAGTGAGTGGAGGGACTGAAGGAAAAGTTTTTTTTTTAATGGAAGAAGGCTTTTGAGGTAAGGGTCTTCTGAAGGTTTATAATCATTGGGGAAGACAAAAGTTTATGGTGAGATTGAGTTGCAAGGGAGTTATTCAGTGAGTAAGGTAGTCCATATGTATGTGACGGATAGAGGGAAGGAGCATATTCAGTGGGGGGTGGGAAATGGGTTCATGGGGGTCAACACAGATGAAGAGTTGTGACCCCCAAGCTTGGAAAGATATTTTGTTTTCGGAAAGATGCGAGAGAAAAGAGCCGTGAGGAATGGAGAAACAGGTGGAAAAGTTGTGTGATGAGGTGGAATCGATGCGTGGTGAAGGAGTTTGTACCAGGGGGACGGGTAATGTAAATGGTGGATCAGAGGTGGGCTGTGGGACAGCTAGAGTAAAGTTGAGTGGGTTGAAGTTTAAGGAATTGAGGGAATGCAAAGATGAAAGGATGGTGTTGTAAGTAGTTGTGTGAGACGGTGATGCTATAAGCGAGGTGAATGAAACATGGTCTCTGAGTGAAGCTCAGCGAGGAGGAATTTTTTAAAAGGACAGAGAGAGCCATGGTGAGAGTGACCGTGTGGTTGTAAGTTGATGAATAGGAAGAAGACTTGATGACTTGATGCAGCAGATGTTGGGTTGGAAGAGGCGATGTACCGATTGGCGAAGGCGAGAATGGTTGTACGTTTGTATGGGAACATGCTGAGAAAGGGTCTTTAGTTCAATGGTCACTGAACAGTTCTAGGAGGGAACTGCCAAACAAGACGACATGGAAGCAAGGGGCGGAGGTGAGTAGGAGGGTGGGGCTGAGGCGAGGGGGGAAGAGGGGGTAAGGGGACTGCTATGAGTGTGGGAGAAATTGACCACCCCTGTTACGAGGGGTAACAACCTGACGTTTAAAAATGGTTTTACTACGGCGTACTACTATCATTGTACTACTGCAACTTGTTCAAGGCAGAATGATGGATGGGAGTAAGTGCATCTCTGCATTGGTACATGCTAGGCCTTTTTTCAAGTGTTTGATGTTTGTGGTAAAAGAAAGAAACAGATCATGAAATAGGTCTGGGTCAATATTAGCCCACATCTTGGTATGCAAACTCATAAAGTTATCAACTGAAGTGAACTTCTAAAAAATATAAAGGTCCCCATAGGATAAACATTGAAAACTGTCACACTACTAAGTCTATACTATTCTGTATACCTGCTACACAGTGTTAGAGTAGGCCTCATCATTTATCATGAATAACTTTGATGTTAGAAGCAAAAATTTGTACGAAAAGAAATAATGTGGACATTCAGTATTCAAATTAAAATGTTTCCTTTCATTTTAAGACCCAAAATGACATTACTTTAAGTATGTTTGAGGTTCAATGACCTTTGACCCACCGAAAAATGAACTTTCCCACACCCAACCAGCTCACTTTTTTGGTAAATGTTGACACCCATACCTCCCAGAATCAAGTGAAATCAGCTTCTTTAAAAAAATTGTCACAGATTAACCCTACTATAGGGATACATTACTTTCGTATCTTTTTTTGACTCAATCATCCCCTCGATCGAATACATATACGCCATGATGTGAGTATCTGGAGTTTAGTTTTAACTCACATCATTCCCCCTCGGTCTAGTACATACTCGCCATGAGTGAGTGTCTGATATTTAGTTTTAACTCACATCATCCCCCTTCAATCAAATACATATACGCCGTGATGTGAGTATCCCAGTTTTAATTACACATTGAACACTAACACTTATAAAGGAGGGGCAATATGTTCCAAGTATCTCATCATCATACAATACTAATCCATATCCGTCTAATACATAGGGGCAGTCATAATTCATTCCCTATGAGAGCATGTTCCTAAAAATATCCTTACAGAATGATCATTTTTAATTGTGAAGTTTATATTATTCCGCCCAAAATCAAAATGACAAAATTTATCCATAAATGCAAAAGACGTGTAAAATTTCCAAAACTGTTGATTACAAGGGGAAAATTATCATATGTATTTAGAAGTTATTTAGATTAGTATTATTTATTCACCATATAATATTCCAAAGCATAATAAAGAGAAAAATAACAAACTTCCCCTATCATTCAGACGGAACATTAGCCTTGTATTCACAGGATAAAAGCTAAGGAGTATTAACTATCAATATGGATTTAACTTCTCCTAAACTAAACAGTTGAAGCGAAAATATGTAATAAGTGTCTTGCAACGCTCCTAACTTAATTACAAGTCTTCACATATCTCTTTTTGTTACATCTCCTAATTATTAACAGTTCGGTGCGCAATGTGCAGTACCATACAGTGAATGCCTAGGTTTGACATGCATTTAACCTCATGAATTAATGAGAAAAAGAAAAAATTTAATCAGTCTTGAAAACGCTCCTAACTTCCTTACAAGTCTTCACATAATAACAACAAACATGTTATACTTATTCTCTACCTCTCCTAATATTTGAAGTTCGGTGGCGCATGTGCAGTAAACATTACCGGAAATGACCTAGAGTTGTTTACATGAACTTAATCCTTCATGAATTAAGACAAGAACCAGAGTTAAGTATGTTCGGGATTCGCGCAGAACGGCGGACAAGGGGGCAATCAGAACAAAAGGCATGAGAAGGATGGCTCGACCGCGCGAATGAGGGGCGGGGGGTGGCGCATGTGAATCAAACATAAGGAATGACCTTGAATTTGTATAGTGACCGTGAATAAAATTAAACAATTGAAACAATAAAGAGGAGAAGGGATTTCACAATGTGCATTTTACAAAACAAAATCTTATTATTTCGAAAAATCACTTACTTAATATATTCCCAATTTATTTATTATATGTACTAGTCAGTCACACATCATTACTGCAAGATTAATGGCCCGTATGCATTAAAAAGTAGTTAAATACTCTTTACTTAAAAATTAAGTATTTACTCAATGTATATGCATAAAATGAAGTAGAAGCTTTTTATAACAGCTTTACTACTAGAATTGCTCCTCAACAAACTTTTAATTGAAAAGTAAGTAAACTACTTCCATTGATATGATAAAACCAGTATTTACTAGAGTTTTCCTAGTAGATGCTTGAAAATTCCAAGGTAGCTACAGAGCTACCTTGGCCGTATACTAATACATATGTGTCGATAACATAACACCTACATGCAAAATGGTTGATTTACACGTATAATGCATTCTGTGCTCATTTATGTAATAGATAAAGGATGAGAAGCACACCGTTATGAAAAATAATGGTGTTTTGATAAGGTCTGGCGAGCCTGTTAGACTCCGACCTAGCGGCGAGCCTTTAGGCGAGTTTATTGAGTGGTTAAGCCGTGTCTAATGGTTATTTAGTAGGCAGGCTTGGATATTTAAGTAGGTTCAGTTCAAATAACCCTTTCACACGTATATCTGACCCCGGATTCTGACACCAAGAATTAAAGATCTTGATACAGAGTTATCCGTGGTGCGCTACCGAATGCTTGTTACGCAGGATGGTGCTTCTTAAAAGAAGTTGTAGCTAAGAAGATATCCTATCTTAGGCAATTCTTAAATAGGCTATATCTTACGGCTATCATTAGCACTCTATTGCGTATTAAGAAAACAAAGGCAGAAATTCCCTTCTCTTTTTATACTTTTCTCCCTCAATTTCATTTTTAAATCCCGTATTAAGTAATCTGGCGTTATGGGGTTCAATTGTTACATTTTTAAAGTAAAAAAAAAGCAACGTGTTTAAATTGTCTTTTGAAGATTTCCATGACTTTGGCTTATTCGTTGTCGATATGCATGTATTAGCTAACCAGCAGATGGTAATCCGGCAATCACAATAAGCTTTTGTATTGAGTCACCTGAAGAATTCCATGACTTTGAATCACTATCTTGGCTGATTCGTTGTCGATATACATGTATTATCTAACCAGCAGATGGTAATCCGACAATCACAATAAGCCTTTGTATTGAGTCACCTGTTCTCTCATTGTTGTTTATTTCAACAATAAAGGGGCAAATGTTTCGATTGTCTCTATAAAATAGTGAAGAAGAAATTTGCATAACTTAGCGTCACTACTTTGGCTAATCGTATATCGACAGATAAGCTAACAAGTAGATGGCAATCTGTGTTCACAATTAGCTTTTATATTGAGTTCTTTACTTTTGTTTATTTCTTTCATTTGTACCACCTGAGGCCGAGGTGTTTCTAGAATTTTCCTTTGTTCAGTTGTCCTTTATTGTTTAACTATGAATATTCATCAGACCGTTATTTTTCTCCGGAAGTGTCCAGAGACCACTTCGGAAAAAATAACGGTCTGATGAATATTCATAGGTTAAAATAACGGTCTCTGACCACTTTCGTAACTATAATGGACAGTTGAACAAAGAAGCACAATTGATAATGATGAAAAGAAAAGGGCTAGACGTATATTGTTAGTGAAATTACAGCCTGGAAAGGTTATTAATTCAAATCTTTGTGAGGTTGGTCCTCCACATACAATGCACAAGGCATACCAAAAAGAAACATAATTGTCAATACAGCTGTGGCAGATGAAAAGTCTGTTAGATAACTGGTGAAGCATATCTCAAGGACATCTATATGATTTGAATGGCCTTTTGTGCAAGGGTTCTATAGTCTGACCACAAGGATTTACTGAATTCATAAGTAAATACTAGGCAAGTACTAGCATTTACTACGAAGTAAAGGTAAAGGTTATGCATACCAAATCTAGCATATGCTTTTACTTTTACTATTCACTATAAGTATTTTTGTATGCATACGGCCCAATATCTCACAAAACAGTCCCATCAAGTTGATATGGGACCCCTACACCTGCCTTGTACGACGACAACAAGCGCCACGCATACAATAGGGCGCTATACTGCACATGTGTCAAGAAGACAACGACAAGGTGTACGCGCGTCCACAGTATTCGCCATACCATAGGGTTTGTACACGAAAATGACAAGATGGCGCAATCGTGTGAAAATCTCCACCTCTCTTCAAATTCGATTTTATAAAGTGAGTTTGACAACAAAACACACACCAACTAATCTCCCATTACTGCAGATATGGTATGCAATTAATGATTTTTACGAATTTTAACGAAATAATGAAATTCCAGTGAATTTTCTGAAGTGTATTGTTATTGACTGTCAACATGCACACTGCCATTTACTACTCGATTTTCCACACTAATATTTCACATCTTTCGTAATACTTATTTACATGACAGCAACCTAACATCCTAGCGGTGATATTAAATGACAAAATTTATTATCAGAAGCTATCTTGACATGAATTCATGAACTTTAATTACGAAAATATTGACTTCAATTTCCAAATGTGTGGACGAGTAGAATATGGATTTCCACACACAATTTTCGACAATATTTCTTCATAAATCTAACCTAACATCACAATCTTGATTATTCATGTTCTCTGCCTAGCCTTCCTACGATAATATTTTTACATAAAAATGCATTTAAATATGACACTTGCCCGCTCCAAAATGTAAAGAAATCTTCAAAATGACACAGATCCAGAAACTTGCACGCACCTGCAGTAATATCCTACAGCAAACTGACCTTTTCTCGCCAGTGCTGCATCCCGCATGGTGTGATCGATCACGCAGTGGGCCGACACGCTGATTGGGCAAGTACGTAATTTTTTCTGATATGACCTTGCATAATTAAGTACTGACGTAATGGAAATTAAATTGTGGCAGAGAGCTATGGATAACATTTGGGGACATTACAGTGTGACAAAATAATTCACTAAGAAATACAGGTGAATATTCCAATCCGTTTTCAATACGTAAGACCAATATCCTATTTACCTATCGGTAACTCCTATGTGCCTTTATATGAGAAGACAGTCTCTAAAAATCTAAAATTGGAGCATTGAACAACATACACGTAAAACACAGTATGCGTCACGCTGCACCGTAAAATACTGTAAAGTTTATGAGCGCTCTGTAAGCGCTCTATTATGGTGGCATATCTGTCGCAAAACCCCCCTCATGTCGCCGCTCACATCACCGCCTCAACCGAAGCGCTACTGCATTTTATATAGCGCTTACAGAGCGCTCATGGAGTGCTCCACTCTCTTCTTCCGGGAGTGCTCCGCTCTTCAAGTTGTACTGGTGCTGAGCCCTCCATTTCTACCAACCAACTTGAATCACTATGTTAATAGTCATGTAGCCATGGTCCAACTTATGGCCTGACCGTAAATTGAGTATGGACACAATTTTTCAGCTGAAAATGATAGATTAAGGGTGTGTAGAATAAGAATCTGCCGGTGCCACCTGGGCATCCTTGAGCATTTTGAGAAATCCCAAGATGGCGTCGCCACACTGATAATTATCTATTCAACCTATAGTATCAACGTTTGAGTTACTAGATATACTATAGGACCCCAATGAACAAATGCCTGCACTTGTAACATTGAGTCATACTCCAAATTCAAAATGGAAGCCAAATCCTATCATTTTAAAATATGCCATATAACACAAATACCTGCGATAAAAAATAAACATGAAGTACTTAGATTATGTTGTTAGACATAAAACAATACATGTCTTTCTGATACTTTTTAAAGTTGTAACATGACGTCAATCAAATATGGCAGCAAAAAAACGTGAATATCTTAAAAAATTACGTACACAAATGTTCTAATCTTACCCTTTAAGTATAAATAATTTTGTCAATGAAACAATTAGAAACTTCCTATGATCATAACCAAGCAATACCAGGTAATCCGGATAAAGAAAATGTGTCAGATTACAAATTGAGTGCAATATATTGGAAAAATATTATTCCTATGGTATTTTTGACAACTTTGCACCATATTAGTTTTATTTCAATTTGGCGCATTCAAACAAATTGAAATGTAGGTTGTACATTGGTTAGATCAAAGGTACATTTCTAATGTCATTGAAACATTGATTTCGATTGAAGCCTGTAATACTTATAAATTTGTGCCAACGTAATTTTTTGAATATGTTCCCGTTTTGGCTGCCATATTGATTGACGTCATGTTACAATTTTTAAAAGTATCAGAAATACTTTTAATTGTGTCTGCAACATAACCTAATTACTTCTCGTCTATTTTTATTCGCAATCTTTTGCCTGTTATATGGCAATTTTTAAAATTATTGGATTTGGCTTCCATTTTGAATTTGAAGTATGACTAATGTTACAAGTGCCATCCACTTGTGGCATTTGGATCCTATAGTATACTAGTAACTCCATAGTTTGATCATAAGGGTTGAATGATAATTGATCATAATATGGCGACGCATCTTGTATTTCTCAAATTCATCACTGAGCCCAGTGGCACCCGGCCGATCCTTATTCTACACACCCTAATTCTATCATTTTCAGCTGAAAAATTGTGTCCATACGCAACTTTACGGTCACGTGAAGGTTCTACCTGACTATTAGGTTTTCCATAACACTTCGTTCTTTTTTTCTCAGCAACCGGATATGATTGGGTGGGGACTCCAGGGGTGGATGACCAAATCATGGCCTGTCCTGGGATTAAACAAATTAAAGCTCCCAGTCAGGTCAAAACGCGAAACAAGATAGCCCGAGCACTCGGGCTTGCGTGCCCTTCCGAACTTAATATATATGTCAGTCCTGTAAGACTGGTATCGATGTACCATCACTGGCTCTGCCTACACCGGGCCAAGATGTTTCGTGTTATCAAATAAACAGTGGACGACTTACATAAGTGTGGCGGTTTTGAAATTGACTTCTGCAAAAAAAATGTGTACCAAAAATGCGACGGGACAGACTTGAACCCTTGTTCCTGAAATTGTCCTCAATTTAGAAGCGCATTTTAGAAGTTTTATTTATGGATGTCTAATAATTTAACTAATGACATACAGAAGTAAAAAATTCAAGTCATAATTCACAGTAAATAATTGTAGCTATACTGTCATAAATTCCTTCCGTCGCACTCAGAATACGACTACTTCAATTTTTTCCACCATGAATTGTATTTTCCACCATGGAATTGTATTGTGCGTAGCTAACGCCACGTATCATCTTCAATGGTGATAAGAATTGGTAAAGGTTCAGAGTGATTGCTATGTTCTAAAAATGCTAGTACAGGCACATGGTTAGAAAACTATAAAAAGAAAGCATTAGATAATAAGGTTATAGATATTGTGCTACATTCATACATTGTTATGAAATCACTGTAAAACGAAGACTGCCAGTAAAATACCAGAATTTTACAGATCTTTTTTCTTGATTCTGAACTTGAAATACATCATTTCATGATATTTGCACCCTCCCCTCCCTGCGCCTGTTACGCTACTGGTCAGGGATATTACAAGTTTTTACTTGTAGTATTTTTTAATGAATTTCTATCATGGGGATGGAAGAATTCAACGTTTTAAGCAAAAATGCGCTCCCTTCGCTTTAGTAAAAAAATCCCCCTTATTTAAAAAAAATCATATTACCCCTAATATCCTTAATTCCCCTTTAGCGTAAATAATGGCAATCCACCCTCCTCTATCCACCCCTATACCTCTCCATAAATTCCCATTATCCATCTACCCTGCACAATGCACTCTCTGCCTCTGCATCTCTCTCATCTCTTTCTCTACACGTTCTTTCTTTTTTCTTTTCTTTCGCTTTCTTTAATTCCGAGAATTTTTCCTCTCCAAGTTAACAATTTCATTTATTTTTTCCCATATTTCTCCTGCGTATCTCTTCTCCCCTCTTATGTGTTTTTGCTATTTGTTGTTCTCTGCAAACCTGTTAGTCGAGACGTTTGCTGAACGGGTTCAAATATTATCAGTTTTAAATATTTGGGCAATAAGTCCTACATTAATTGTACATTTTTTTCTGCTCAACGTATTTTTTGTGAGTTTTATTGGGTAATCTTTTACCAATGTTGCGTTCCTGTTTGCCCATATTTGCAGCTTAATTTCGCGGCCACTGATTTTCGAACTTGTGTAATCTATATTACTAAAAAAAAAAACTTTGTGGGTTTGTTTGTTTGTTTGTCCGGCTATGCGTTTCGCGTCCTTTAACATACGGATATGAATTTTGGTATGGTGGTAGAGCTCCGACGTACGAGCTTTGTGGTCACGTTTTCGAGGGGTCATTGGGGGTCAAAGGTCATCCAGGGGTCATTATTGTGTAACTTGGCCTAGCGGGGGCCCGCGCGCAGCGCGGGTGGGCGATGCACTAGTTTATTTTAATAAAAAGGAACATTGGAAATCGTCCTAAAAATCTGAATCGCGAGAAACACAAAACCAGTTTTATTATTCTGTAACTGATGTTCACTTTTGTGTCATTATATTTCAACTTTGTGTCATTGATATTCATCAAATCTGTTGGCAAATTCGTCCCGCGTGGCGATGACTACTGAATAGAAAAAGCGATTTCGTCTTTTATTATTGATTTTAAGAATCTTGTCTTTCATATTCGTTGGGTGTTCATTAAATGGAATAAAATGTATTTATTTCATGATCAGTACCCATGCCAGACCATATATCTAATTAAAGCAATAACAGTGCATTTTTGAAGTGCGCCCCCAATTTTCTGGATATTTTGAGATTTTTGCACAGTTGCATTGGTAATTGACTAGTAAATATATGTTTTCCCAGTTAATTTCGCACTTGTGTAATTGATTTTAATAAGAAAGACATTTGGAATTCGTCCTGAAAAATTGAATCGCCAGAAACGCAAAACCAATTCAGTTATTTTGTAACTGATGTTCACGTTTGTGTCATTGTATTTCAACTTTGTTTTATTGATATTCGCCAAATCCGTTGACAATTTCGTCCCGCGTGGCGATGACAACTGTAGAAAAGCAATTTAGTCTTATATAATTGATTTCAGAATCTTGTCTTCATTTCGTCCGGTGCCTCATTAATGCATTAAAGTTTTTATTTCATGATTCAGTAGCCCCATCTATCAATATGATCTAATCATAATGACCTTAACAAACATATGGCGTCAATTCCCCTCATGGGGATGGGGGGGTCTATCCCCCATAATTTGATGAGGGGGGTGGTCAATATGATCATCCCCCCAATTGTTGATGCCCGTTCATTTGTTTTTGGACCAAAAAGAACTAATATTTTACCATAATAGTTTTAAAATGGTAATTTCGCGCGCGCTTTGCGTTCATTTTTGTCCTAATTACAATTCATTTCACGATTTTAGCTTCTAAATGGCCAAATTTTTGATAAAAAGACAACTGGGGGGGTGGAAAAAAAATTTTTTTTGAAAAAAAGCTAAAAAAACATTTTTTTAATCATTTTTAAATACCCTATAACTACTCCAAAACCATTGTCGTAGGTGTACAAACTAATACATTGTTTGAATCCTTATGATTAGATGACATATGGCACACATGTCAACAGGATTGGGGCATTTAAAAAGTTGACACCCTGTGTAAACTTAAATTGTCCCCTGCTCAATGTTTTGTTAGAAGCAAGCATGACTGTTTTAAAACAAAATGCAAATTTTCTCCATCGAAATTGAATTTCGCTTTAACCGTCGCAAATTGTGATGATAAATCAAGTATTGAAGTAAAACCGTTCATATAACTAAGTGAGACAAGCATGTTTTAAACTTCAAAATGTATTCTTTTACGACCTAACCTAAAGCCGTTTTAACAGCTCCTCCTTTCAAATGTTTTGTTTGACATATTTTTTTTGTCGCTTAGTAAGCGTAAATTGATGTAGTATTATGTTGAAGTATCGAGATTGAATATGGGTCATGTATATAATTTGTGTGATACATTAAAAGTTTACAGCAATCTTTAATTTAGAACATAATAGACTCCGGGCTACCATGACCCCCCTGCACCCCCCCCCGGATTTTTGAGACAACCATTTTTTTGTGAATCTTATACCCTAAGCAACTGAAGTGAGGTTGTCTGCAAAAATCCTCACCCTGGGTTAAACGGTGGGGGCACTTTTTCAATGGCTGCCAAAATGCAACCAACCCCTTCGGGCGAGAAGTACCAACATCCTACACAACACAAACCATCACAGGCACTTGATTTTGTGGTACCAATAGATACTGATGTCCCTCCTCTTTCATTGATACCCAAAATGAGTACCAAAATGCCTAGCATTACGTCCACAATGTACGTCCTAAAGTTCGCATTTTAGGCCAAAATTGGGTCAGTTCCATAGACACACATAGGGAAAATCAATTTTAAGCCAAAATGGTGATAAATAATCAATTTTTCATGCGGTTTTAGGCTTACTTGGAAATTACCTATTTTTAAGTACAAATGACAGGCATTTTGTGCTATAAATGTTTTTGAGTCGCTAAATTGCGAAATCTCAATTTCCATCCACCATATATATTCAGTACATGCATTTTCCATACTTTCTTCAACATAGACGTCTAGTGACTTCATAATGGGGATGTTGTTCCTTATTTTGATACCAATGGAAAGAAGAAACTCTAAGCTATCCTGTGGTACCAATTTAACAGGAATCGGATGTTCAAGTAACAAATCGCGGGGAGGGGGGTCGGGAGTTTGTTACAAAAATGGCTCAGGTAGACTGGGTAAATCAACGTGACAAGTATATCGATGACTTCCTAAGCCTTGAAGATCGACTGATGTGCCGAGAGCCTCGTATGAGAGTATTTTTGTCGAGGATGCCCATCCCATAGAGCAATTAATCAGCCTCCAGGCTTGGTAACCAGGCAGATGTGGCAGGTCAGACATTTTCCTCACCATATGATCATGGTTGGAAGTTAAATGATTGTGCACGAGATACCGACAAGTGGCCATCAGGAGATTTGATGCACAGAGTTGTCTGACATATAGTAGAGGAAGAATAATCGAGATCCAGAAGAAGACAATAAACATGACTCCAGAAGAGGAGGAGGAAAGAGAAGATCACTTTCTGATCAAAGTAGCTGTTTTACTTGTATACCACGGAAACAGCATTGCTTAAAAGATCGCCATTGAACAATAACCACTGACTTAAAACTTGAAATTCTTCTTATTTTATCCAAACCCATTGGTCTCAAATGTGAATCTGAGCCAAGGTGTGAGACGTCTGGCTTGCTTCACTGAATTCGTGCAAGTCCCTTGTCTTTGCATGTTACAACACCAACAAAACATGGGCAGACAAGAGATGCTCCATTGTCCTGGTCTGCTTTCAGATAGACTCACTTCTGCAGGAAAACTTTTATCGGGCGGGCTCGATTCTTGATCTCATCAGCTGAGACACCGACCTCAGCCCCGTATAAGCCAGCCCCAGGCGGAAGAAACGCGCACACAGGCTCAAACCAATAGATGTGCCCTCCACTTGGTTTGACAGCAAGCTTTCTTTCATAAGCCAAGCTCCCCCAAACTTCCTTACGACTTATTTCAAGGAACGTACTGGCCTAAGAAACTACCCCGGACCAAAGGCGGTCAGCAGCTGGCCGGCCTCCTGTCCAAGCACAGGGCCCTCCATACCAGATACTTGGCGGCTATGCCCATTCATGCTACTCTGCTGCATGTATACTTTTTTGTCCACTGGAGCTGGCCGAAGACCCCCCGCGACAAGCGGCAGGAAGGTATCCAACGACGGTCAAGCTTCTGGGCCTGAACCCCTCCCATACAGGGCAGCATACTCCACACCACACATGACCATCACAGGGCAAGCGCCCATTGATCTCAGGGAATGCGGGCATACAGGGTAAGGGGGAAAAGCCCCTTGTTGTGGTTCAGGCAGAAGACCCCCGGAAGCTTTTGAGTTTTAACATGTTCGGTGCTTTCGGGAAGGGTTATGTCCGTATCTTGAAGCAGATGACTTATTCTTAACGTATGCGGGTGTCCAGGGGCCGGAGCCCCCAGCAGCTCTTGGTTTTTAGCATGTTCACGCATCGGGAGAGCTCTCGATTATCTCCCAATCATGAAGCTGATGAACTATACAAAAAAAAAAAAAACGCCCCTGGCGGGCGTCCAGCGGTTCGGAGCCCTTGAGAAGCTCTTGATTATGTTTGAGTGCCCTTCGGAGAGATCTCAGTAATATCTCATTATCTTGAAGCAGATGAACTTTACTGCCCCTGTCGGGTGGGCAAGGGTGAGACGGAACCCCGGAACCTCTCAGTTTTAGTATCGTTTGAGTGCCTTCGGAAGAGATCTCATTATCTCTTTATCTTGAAGCGGATGAACTAAACTTCCTGTATAATAACACAAAATCACACCCAACGGTATTTTTTTTTCTTTTTATTTTTCCAAACAATAATTCATTTCCTGCCCGCCATCAGGTGGTGTCCGGGCATGTGCCCCCTCCCCTTGCCTCCCTAGCTACGCCAATCTTGATGTGGGTCTTATAGAGAGGGCAGTCCAAAGGTGACTCCAAAGTAAACTATCACCGTGCTCCAGGGGCACTCCGACTCAGTTCACTCAAAGGTGACGCCTAGCACGGCCCGCGCAGACGGAAAGCCATACACCTGTGCCCCGGATTGACTTGCGCGCTAATGGTTCCTCCTCACACTAGGGTCTATCCCATCTATAGGCCCTTTGAGTCTCCCTTTGACTTCTGCACATCCTGTGCGCCCATTCCAAGATTGTCTTTTTCCAGACAAACGACCCGGCTCCCGCACTCTCGGGCCGGTCGCCCGGCACGATGCCGAACAATAAGGCCATGTAGTCAGGTAGCCCTGTTCCCACTTCTTGCCTGACCGTAAGAATTGAGTATGGACAACAATTTTTCTGCTGAACATTATAGATAAGGGTGTTTAGAATAAGCATCTTGCCGGGTGCCACCTGGGCCATCCTTGACATTTCGAGAAAATCCAAATGGCGTCGCCATAAAAACGATAATTATCTATCAACCCTATATTATCAAGTATGGAGTTACTATAGACCCCATCACAATGCATGGTAACGTGTAACATTGAATCATACTCCAAATTCAAAATGGAAGCCACTCTAATAATTTTTAAAATATGCCATATACAGCAATACCTGCAAGAACAAATAAACATGAGTACTTAGATTATGTTGTTAGACGCAAAATGTCATTTCTGAATTTTCAAAGTTGTAACTGACGTCAATCATATGGCAGCCAAACCGCGAATATCTTCAAACAATCCAGGACCCAAATGTCTAAATATTACCTTCAGTATAATATTGTTTCAATGCAAACAATTAGAAATGTCCTATGATCATAACCAAGTGACACCAGGTAATCTGGATAAATAAAAGGATCAAATTAATAATTGAGTGCAATATATGTGAAAAAATGTAATTCCTATGGTATTTTTGACACCTGTGCCCAATATTAGTTTTATTTCGATTTGCGGCATTTAAAACAAATGGAAATGTATGTTTTCATTGATTTAGAATCAACGGTACATTTCCAATGTCATTGACACAGTTGATTTCGATTTTGAAGGCTGTAATACTATAAATTGGCCAGGTATTTTTTGAATTGTGTTTCCCGTTTTGGCTTCAATTGATTGACTCATGTTACAATTTTAATTAAAGTATCAGAAATACCTTTAATTGGTGTCTAGCAACATAACCGATGTACTTCCTTCCTATTTTTATTGCAGATATTTGCTGTTATATGGCATATTGTAAAATTATTGGGGATTTGGCTTCCATTTTGAATTTGAAGTATGACTTAATGTTACAAGTGTATGGCACTTGTTCATTGGATCCTATAGTAAGATCTAGTACATCCCATAGTTGATATAT
The DNA here is from genome assembly GCA_023653785.1 of Ophioderma brevispina. NCBI lineage: Eukaryota > Metazoa > Echinodermata > Ophiuroidea > Amphilepidida > Ophiodermatidae > Ophioderma > Ophioderma brevispina. The sequence continues at coordinate 97,268 of JAMKCH010011844.1, read as the reverse complement.
ATTGTTGAAATATATATTATCATTTATGGCTACGCCATCTTGGATTTCTCAAATGCTCAAGGATGCCCAGGTGGCACCCGGCACATCTTCATTCTACCCAACCCTATCTATGCATTTTCAGCAATAAAATGGTGTCCATACTCACTTTATCGGTCACATGAAGGTTCATCGACCTGCTCATTGAGCACGCTCCCCCCAGGTCCTTCCCTCCCGGATCCCCACATAGAACTAACAACCAACCAACCTGTGTGTTGAAGTACGTTAGTATACAACTAATATTAATGCCTAGTGCGTGGAAATAGTAATAATATCACAATGTCAAATTTGAATTTTTCTATTCACGAGCGCAGCCGATGAAATGGAACATTCCAAATTTTACAGAGTGATATCTTTTTACTATGTCCACACCTGGCATCAATATTTGGTTTTATATAACGATACAACAAATAATTTTTCTGCCGTTGAATATACTTACCTTCAATGTCTCATCGTTATATAATATTTCTTAACACAACACAACTTATGTGGACGCGTTTGTACGTCCGCACGCGTACACTCCCTTCCCTGAAGCTCTCGCAAGCAGGCATAGTAAGAAGCTTGTTGGTCACTTAGTAACCATCCGTCAACACAAGACTCAAGAAACCCATGGTTTATGGCGGTTTCCAGGTGATCAGTGCTGTGGTTGTTGTCTAGTGTATAGTACTTCATAGACCATTTTTAATACGCCCCTCTATATATACACTTTAAGGCCACTACTAACGTTCATTTTTAAGTGGTTACTTTACCTCAAACTAACCCAGGTGCATACAAAGTATATAAATTAGGTGACACCGGTATTTGCCTTTAAAGAGGTATAAGTGTATAACACCTCGTGGTTTTTCATGGTTGGTGGTGGCCTTTTTGAAATATACGCCCTCTAGATGCAGGTTAAGCATGCCAAAAGTGTTCACCTATTCCTTGGTGTGTTTGGTGCGACTAAGTAGTCACATATTGCAATGAATTGGGATCAAAAATTAAGATATACTGTCAAAAAAAGGGCATTAAGTGAATTATGGCCGCCATTTGAAAAAGCGGGGCCCTCACTCTTTAACCCAGGATGGGGATTTTTGCCGACAACCTGAGTTTGATAGTATATGTTAAAGGTTTCCAAAAATATGGGTCTCCAAAATCCGGGGGGGTGCAGGGTATTCGGTTATGGGGCTCATGACCAAAAACTATAAATTGTCGTGATTCTCTTGCCAATTGGGCAGAACAGCCCATTGTATGACAGAAATAGTTCTTTATATCTTTACTACCTTAAAATCTTACCCTTTTGCTCATTAGTTTGGAAGATTTTTTTGTGTATATAATTTTGTGGTGATACTTAACAAGGTTTACCAGCAAATCTTTAATTTAGAACTAAATTGTCGTTATTGCCGTGCACAAATTGGGTCAGAAAAAGCCCATTTATGACATAATAAGTTACCATTTCTATCTTTACTACCTTACATCTACATGTTGCTCATAATTTGGAATTTGTTTTCAGCCACATCATATTGAGTAGGTGAAAGATTACATAATGAGTTCCCTACCCAGGTGAAGTGAATCCATGCATAAGTTTGAATTAACGTAACAAATGCCTTTTGTTGGGAGCTATACAAGGTTAGACGTCCTGTATGTTTGTTCCTTTTCCTTGCTCCCTTTTTTTTCAAAGTTGTTGTTACCTTTACAAAAAACTGACACAGAGGTTCCCTAGCTATGCCCTGTCCAACGGCATTGTCATACGCCGAAGAGTGCTTGAACCCCGACAGAGGGCACAAAAAGCCAGAGTCGCTGGGGGATATCCTTGTTCAGCCGCTGGTTTTTGGCGGCTGCTCCCGGGGGGAGTTTATCTCTAAGCAATTTTTATGGGGTAACTGACTACAGTCTTCCGTGTTTATTGTAATTTTTATATTTTCTGTCTTGCTTTCATCCATGGATACCCCGGAATAACTTTGGAACGACATTCTATTGGCAAATCGTGAGTGTTTCTTTCATTTCCATTTTTCATCTTGCTTGTGACTGGATTTCAATATACCAATATACAACATAGAACACTACGGCCAGTTTGGTCACTTAGTACAGTGACTTCGCTCGGACTTACTGATCATCTGCATTGTACTCCACAACAAGTTTGATGCTCGTACGTTCCATCCCTAACACTTACACAAGACCAGTGGACTAGCTATATAAAAGAGGTTCCCCCCCCCCCATACATTCTTCTCGGACCATTGCATTTTGATTTGGCTTGTGAAAACATTAATCCCGTCAGTGCAGCCAAGCAGTTTGTCACTATCCTTTCTTCTGGATTTTCTCAGTTCCAAAGCTTGAATTTTTAAATACAGAGAAACATCCCAAACTCATTTATATTGAAACGAGCCAAGTTCTCTAACAAAAGTCCTAGAACTCTCAAAACTCATTAAGAAACGGGCTTTGGAAAAATGCAAAACCGAGACAAAAAGCTTCAGACATGCTCTTAGACTCCCCAATACTTAAAAAAGATCGACCAAACTAAAAGAGGTAAATCACTCAACCACAACTCAACACCCAGGAAAACTAACAAAAACTTTTGAATTGCAGGACAATGTGCCAAAGGCACCCTGGGCGAAGAAATAATATCACCTGCCTTTGGGATTCAAATTGCAAACAATATTACAACGCAAAATATGGTACGTCTAAACGGTGATTTTCTGGAGACCTAATTGGTTTCCATGTGTTTACCAACGGATGATCATAACCACCCGTTCCATATGGACCCTATCCGTCCACGTGACCTTCGGAAAATTCTGAATAAAAAATCACCAACCTCAGCTCCCGGTCTGACGGACTGCTGTATGGCTTCTAAGGAAACTACACTATACCGGCCACCCAAACATTCTTTGCTACTTTGTCGTTCCGAAGCTATCTTGCTACGGGTGACCTCAACTGATTGGTCCACTACTAGTGACTTTAATTTATAAAGCTGGCGAAAAAGAAGATCCGTCTAATTTCAGATGATTCCTTCATCCTGTGGTTGGTAAACTTTATCCATTCCACCCCAAATATGTCTACCGGATTCGAAAACTTACCTCATTTCAAATAGGCTTCTTGATCCACAACCCAAAAGCTTTCCTTCCAAGGTATCACGGTGCTCGACGAGCACACCATTGTGATGCAGAGCTGATTTGCGCCCATGCCAAAGCGAACAAACGCAACCCTCCATGTTACCTGTTTCGATCTGGCAGATGCTTTTGGGTCTGGGAAAATAACCTGATCGACAAAACTCGCCGTAGAAATATATACCACCTGGTCCAATTTGTAGTTATGTTGAACGCCTTTATCAAGGCTAAATGGTAGAGTCAAAACAAAGAACTGGACCTCTGAACCCTTTCAGTTTAACCGAGTCTTCCAAGGTGATCCTTAAGCCCCATTATTTTTTGAAGGTGTTTAATCCTATACTTCAGCATCTCAAACCTAAAGAAAACTTTTTGGGCTATAATATTAAACGGGTTGAAATATAATTACTCTTTCCATTTGCTGACGATTTTTGTTTGATACCTCTGACAACGCAGACATCAAAATTAATGGACAAATTACTAATTCTTGCAGTTCTACATTAACCTTACTCTCTTAGCCACCAAGTGCAAATAATATTTCTATTCGGAGCGGTGCACCTGCTGAAACTTCTTTTATGATTGGTAAGAATTTTTAAGTCACTCTCAAAAATTGGCTCCTGAAAATTTCTTGGTTGTCAGATCACATTTAAGGTAAAACTAAAGATACTTTGATATGCAATATGTACTAAACTCTCGGAGTACATTCCAACATTGATAGCTCTGCATTCGCAAGAATAACAAGCTACGGAGTTTATGTGCAATATGTGCTGCCCTCGTTGAGGTACATTTGACTGTTCCATGAGCTCACTGACACCCAGCTTGACCACTAAACCACTTAGATCATTGCACCCCAACGTTATCAATCCTACCTGGTATGATCACTAGAGGTCCTCCCCTGCTTTCATCATAGCCCATATGGCCTAGCTAATCCCCTAAAAATATCCGATGTGTACCTCGAATCTCACTCTCTTGCTTTCGCCGGTGTAGATGAATAAAAGGCTGATGACGTGTTCTCCATGCCATCCATTCCAAATGTCCAAGAACGACTATTGAAACGGAAATGGCTAAAAATGGGATGGCAAATGGAAGGAAACTTGAGAATCGCCTATTGATCCTGTGCCAATGAGTCAAATCAAATGGAAAATGTTAAGGAACAAATCAAAAGCCTTATCATCACCCAGCGGAGGCCTTCTGGAGAGAATATATCCTCCCCCTTGTCCACAGGGCTCTTTCTTAAACTCATTGAGTCGGAACAAATTGATCTTAATTGGAAATCTTTCATTTATGATCTCCCTAGGGCGTCCTGAGTTTTGCCGTGCGGGCATTTATTGATTATCTGCCTCCTTTTACAAATCTCAAACTGGGGGAATGACAAATACTAAATGTAATGTTTTTTTTTTTTGTGGCAATACGAAACTCTACACCATATCGTAATAATTGCTCCCACATTCCCGCACCCAAGATATATCCATGGAGGCAAATTCCACATTTTGACCCATTCTTAACATCTTAATGGCAATCTTCCTGCTGACGCAGCGGTGAAAATATATGCTGATGTTCCGGGTTCTACAATCGATGGTAGTACCATCCCACAAAATATCCTTCCAAAATCAGTCAACGTCCTGACCTTGTTATGTGACAACCCCCCCAAAAAAAAAAAAAAAAATTGCCCTCAGAAACGTATCAATGCAGTTGAACTTACATTCAGTCGAGATGAATATTACTTCTGCCCATAACCGCAAGACTGAAAAATACGCTCCCCTTAGTTCAGACATCAATTCTGGTGATTATATTTGTGTTTTGAGCTGTATTGAAATTGGATCCCGTGGTAATTACTAATGAAAACAATGACAGGGTGCGTCAAGTTTAAGTTCATTGGTCCCAAAACCAAAAGAAACCATGTCTACCACGATATGTCTAAAACAGCCTCATGTGCAGTTATGTGATTTGGAATGCAAGACAAGAGCCAACTGGGAGGAGTGTCTTATCTTAAGATCTAGGCTAGTCCTTTCAACACTCTCCCAAGAAGGCTGTGTGTTCTATAGTCATTATAGTTTTTTTTTAAACTTTCCTGCTGGTATTCAGGTTTAAACCTTATCTTGTATTTTATGTATTGTGTTATTTGTTCTGTGTTAGATGATTTTCCTGTATGGAATGGCTGCCCAGTCCAGTATCCTGGATATATGTACGGTCTTGTTAGATTCACTTAATAAAGATGAATGATAATAATGTAAAATACTCAGACCGCATCCAGAGGTGGGTAATTGAGGCCACGAAAATCTTCAGGACGGACCAAGATTGACTACCAGACTGAGATTGATCGCCGACTGCGTAATCTGTGCCGTAGAGCCGGAAAATGCCAACTAGCCGTATTCGTGTTTGTGGAGAAAGACACTACAGGGTGTCGTGCAAAAAAGAATTAACCATAAATAATGATGACCATAACTTCAAAAGTGAGTGTCACATTGATAAAATTAAAAAGAATCTAAACCACAACTATTTTTCAATATTTTAATGTAAACAGCACTCGATTCGGTTAAGTAGTTTCGAAGAATAAGAGATTATGTAACATATGTCAATGGACTCTTCCAAGTTTTGTAATAACGTGATACAGACAGAACAGGTGAGAAATAACATAATTCTTCAAGTTCAGGTCTGAGTGGGTAATCCTGTCAAAGCTTGATCTGTGGACGTGTGGAAAATTGTTACGTCTGCACTTTGTCGTGGATTTAGACGAAGACCCGTCTGATGGCTGCAATGTTCTGTAAAGTTCCGGTGGTTCTCCGCCTTCCACAGCACTCTTGTTCAAATTTTGACTTGCAACAACCGTGTTTCACGGTACTTCTTACATTGTTCAAATTGTCTTCTTGCAGGAGGATTTTTCCTGCCCAGAGTAATGTTATGACAGTTTTTCGGCATATCTGAAAACCACAATTGCCCTTTTGTATGGGCGACCAACGCGGGAAGTTTGATTTGCACTCAATCATGCTTTATATTGAAAATGTAGAATCCACCCTCTTATTGGATAAGATGTCTTTTTGAATAAAAACTATTGTGAATAATCTTATGATTCAGTTTATCCACCTGTTAAAGTATTGATCAACTCTCAATTCATTCTATGCAGTGCACCCCCTAGTTCAACTAACTATTCACCTTTTTTTCGACAGATTTTATTGGTGTTGTTTTCTAATAAAGAGATCATTCTTGTTATTTACCAGTTTTTAAAAAATTCCAAATTTTGTATTTTTTATTATAATTGTCACGGTATTTTTTATACTATAATAAAACAACAAAATGGCACTGAACTCACAAAATATTAAACAAGGGCGGGTCTGGGGAATGAAAAGAAGAACAGCCTTGACCAGATACAACACGGTAATCATCGGTGGTTACATCAAATCTGCATTATGGGCAACTTGGAATTAAGTTGTTCCTGACATTTGTTCCATACGCTTATTTCTTCGAACTATGAACCGAATCGAGTGATGTCTACTTCAATGTTAAAAAGTGCATTCGGGGTTTAAGATTGTTTTTTAAATTTCTCAAATGTGATACTTACTTTTGAAGTTATGGTCGCCTATTGTTAGGGTGTAATTCTTTTGGAGACAACCCTGTATGGAACAACGTTTCCCTTCCAAACTGTAGATCGGAGATTACCGAGCAAGACGAATGACCAAATGTCCCCTGCCAACCGTTCACCACAGAGTTGATCGACTTCGCTGGGCTGGAGAGCACAGCAGCTTACAGCTCATACACTTGGCGAATGTTGTGTTATTTGGCGAGAGCACGCTACGCATCCTTGACCATCAAGATGAAAAATCGAGGGTTCTGTCGCTTACGTGGTGAGAACCTCCGAAATGGCACTATATTCCGAATCGACTCAGGTGGTGGGCGCTTAGTGGGATGGTACGGCCGGTTTCATTGGAAAAACACACTTGTGGTGCCCAGATGGAAACATGAACGCCGTCGTGAACTTGTTCATTCTGAAAAAAAACCACTGTCTATATGCAAGAAGGGTTTATTAACAATTTTCGGCCCAAGACGACAATGTTACGGGAAGACGTCACGCCGAACAGGGCCGCTGTAGTGAGACATTTCTTAGCAGAGCGTGTGTGGAGCATATACCGATGGGCCTGCTTGCTGCCCTGATTTGAACCCTTCGAGCATGCTGGGATGCCGTATGCCGAGCTAAATCAATTACAGTTGCAATCTTCCTCAAACACTACAGAAGTTAGCTCAGCTTCTGACCGTTGACATCATAAACAACCTTGTGGCTAATGCGCGACGTCTTGACGCACTGATTCATGCCCAAGGGGCTCCATACAGTCATGGCCTTAGCCGGGAGGTGGGCGACGACACCCCCCCCCCACCTCCCAAAAAAAAGACAAAGGTCCCCTTTATCATGTTGAAGATCCCTTTGTCATTTTGAAGTTTGCCGCCTGTCTAAAGCCTGTTGTTGGTAAGGATTGTGTTATCTGAATCACTATTGGTCAATACCCGGTCAACACCTGGTTACGCATGCTTAGGCTACTACTATTATTATACTGTTTTGTTGGGGGGGGTCAACGCCGATGTATCATTCCTCCTTTACCCCCGCCCCCCCCCCCCATTCAGATTTTTGGAGGCGACGGTAAAAAAATGGGCCAACACGGCTAGCGGGTAGCGACCGAAAAAAAAATTTGTAAAAAAGTCCGCATTTCTGGCAAATCCGCCCCCCCAAACAAATTCCTGGCTACGGCCTGCATAAAGTACTATTGAACCTAGTGGTTCGATGCATGAAATCACCCAAAAATGTTGTTATATCGAAAACTGACTGATGTGAAAAAACTTGTAACAATCCTTAATTCTGTCTGTTTCACATACCCTATTTTCCTTCAGCTAAGGATACATTTTCGGTAAAGTGTTACTTGCGGACTAATTTTCATGTGATATGTTCGGAAGAGACTGACCATTCAAGTACTGTGGCGATATACACCCTTGCTATCATAAATAACTCCACTGTAAGAATCATTCCATAAAGTGGTAAAACATATTTTATACAACTTTATGAGCAACAGCTGTATCCAGTGTTCCACACAATGCAAATCACTAGATCCAAGTCTCTGTGTATACTCCCCATCTTATTCATGATGACACCAGCCTTGCTGATGTTGAACTGTTTTCAAGCTACTTAGAGTTCTTTTCACTCAAGTAATCTGTCTTTTGATACTCCACATTGGTGATGTATGTGATAAATAGTGCGAAGTCACTGGTTTCATAATTAGGTGCACTAGAAATATGTCACCTTCTGGCCCTGCTCAATCTGTATTTACACAGCCATATGTCGACAAAATGGCGTTCGTTCAATTTTTGTGTTAAAAGCGATTTCTCAATTGATTTTATTACTTTGAAGGGTGAAGATTCAAATGAAACATGTTGCCATTTTTTTCTAGACAGTTTAGACCTTCAAATCCAAGATGGCCGCCGTGGACAGAAATTCAGCATAAATGCATTCATATATTGGGCTTCTTGGCATGTTACTACTACAACTACCATTATTAATGATCATAAGAAATAAATATGCCAGTTTTAGGGCAACTAGACATATTCAGCTATGCGTTGATGCGGCGCGATTTCCCTTTCAACAAGTGCTCCATTAGCACAGATGGCCGCCATTACCGTTACCGTTGCATTTTGGGTTAAAATGCCCTATTTCATAAATTGCTGGTAAACCTACCAGATGAAGCTAGAATACATCATAAAACATCTAGAATTATATTCTATGCTTTTTCAGCTATTTCTGTTTAAAATGGCTCTCATTTAGTTCAAAATGGCCGCTATTACCTTCATAATTTGTAATAATTGGTTTAAAATGTCCTATTTCACAAATTGCTATTAAACCTACCAGACGGAGCTAGAATACATCATAAAGCAACTGGAATGATACATTCTGCTTTTTCAGCTATTTCTCTGTTCAAAATGGCTGCCATTTAGTTCAAAATGGCCACCATCACCATTTTATAGTTAAATATTTAGGTTGAAATGTTAGGTTTTTCTGCCACCTAAATATTTGCTGTTTGTACATATACTTTCTGCATATTGAATTTTACTCTGTATTGCATACTTCTTGTCGTGTACTGCTGTGATGATGAAGTTCAAATAAAATTGATTGATTGATTGACTTGGTAAACATGGCAAATTAAGTTAGAATATACCATAAAACAAGGCTGACAATGACACCATTGACATTAAACAATTCTGATTTTTTTCAGAAAGTTTCTAACAAAAAATCTTTCTATCTTCTTTGCTCTTATGTGCTATGGAAGGCCAAGTGAGGCAAAGCAAGCAACTCAGCAGCAAGATAAAGCAATTGTGCACAAGATATGGAGAGAACCCCCAAGAGTCAAGCAAATCCCCAACTAGAAAAAAACTTAGGAATAAGACCAAATAGAACAGAAATAGGAAGCAAGCAAGCTAACAAGAACAGTTGTGCAGCAAGATAAACCAATAGCGTAGAAAGATAAAAAGACAAGCCCAAACGCCAAGCAACCACAAACAAGAAAGAACTTAGAAATGGCAATTAGAAGCAAAGAACTAGAAGCAAGTCAGGTAACAAGAACAATATTAAACTAGTCAAATAAAGCAACCAAATAGAACAGAAATAGAAGACTTTGTAATCACTAACAATGGGTATTCATAAAGTAAAACACTTTCATGCCTATTGTTATTAACTACTAGATGTATGGGGAGATAGGATGTATGGGGAGATGGATGCGCATTTAACAGTTTACCCTTTTAACATATGTTATTAGTATTAATGCATGTGCGCATGAAGAAGGCCTACTTTGAGGCGGCCATCTTGGATTTGCAATTATGAGATGAAAAATGTATTTCAAATACGATGCATGTATGAAAATAGATCTATGTCGTTCAAAGTCCCAACAATTAACATGTTTATAACCATGGCATATGATATTCGACATATTTGTTTCACATTACATGCATTTTATGCAATACCTTGGTATATTGGGAGCCATTTTGGCAGCCATATTGTTTTATAACTTTTTTGGACTACCTATAATCTATATATAAAATGTTAAGTATATGAAAGCAATTATTTCCACTCATTAAAATTCCCATTTGGACTACATTTATATAGTCCTGTATTATTTAATATACATTGTTTGCCCAGCTACATGTGATTGTGGTGCCCATCGTGGATTTCCCACTTACCCCCTTCAGAAAAAATGGCAACATGTTTTTTTTTTTTCATTGTATGTCCCCAAAAGAGACAAAATCAACTTTAAGTTCGCTTTTAAAGAGACACTGGCACATTTGAAAAATAGTGCGCCCTCAGGATTTTTCAAAATCTATGCACACTGTTTGACTGGTCTATAACCTTTGTGGGTTTAATATCAGTGAGTACGAGTCAAAAATATTGATGTGATATACACATTTGTTGATTAAAGTTATGGAAAACTTAAAAGTTGGCATACAAATTACCTGGATGTCTTTATCCTCATATCAATGTCCCTATCTGTTTTGGGGTATGTTATTTTTATGTGTAAAATATATCTCTGTTCTTCCAATGGCCTAGACTATCATTTGAGAGCAAATTGAAATTTCATATTTTGTGAAAATGTGCCAGTGCCGCTTTAACACAAAAATTGAACGAACTGACATAAGGCTATGCACTAAACTCTCTTGTCATGCCACATGTTCTGTATTGTGCTAGTGTTTGGGCACCCTTCCAGCGGAAACAGATAGACTTGAACGAAAATGCAACGAAGGTTAACTCGCATCCAATTTTATCGGAAATCACAAAATACTGATACTAGACCTCCTTACGCAGAGTGGCTTCGTGAGTTTGGCTTAGCGAGACTTGAGTATTTTTTCAGGATTCAGAGGTTGGTCTTTGGATACAAAGTTCTTAATAACATAGGGCCCACTTCTTTCATCTCTTTCATTCACCGAAGTTCTTTGGATAATTCAGGCTTTTACACAGAATTGCTAGTAGTAACTCTTTCTATAATTCTGTTTGTTTCACTTCCTCGTCTATGGAATGAGATCCCGTCATTTTTGCATTTGGCTCTAAATGTAGGAATTTCCAGGTCTGGTTGTAAAGATTTTTACCTGAACTTACTAATCATGCTAATTGAAGTTTTACTTGCAGCCACAAAGTGATTTTTACTACATGTATGGCCCGGTCTACTAATATTTTGTGTTGCTATTTATAGGGCTTATATGCTAATATTCTGTTAATGTATTGTTATTCTATGTGCATATGTATGTTTTTCATTATGACCTGCCATCAATGTATCATTTTGTCATGGGAAAAGTGTGCACTTATGTGCTTGGATATTCATTGGCCCATTCACTTTTCCAGGATTGCTTGCTTATTTCTATATTTTTGACTTTGTCATTTAACCTGAATGTGCAATGTATCGTGCATCATTTATTTTGCAAGTAATTCAAATAAATATTATTATTATTATCTAAAATTAACATAAAAATAAAAACGTTGGCAGGTTTCAAATTGTTTCTTTAAAACTAATAAATAACATGTTGTTTGTACCACACACCCACACACACATACACCCACATACACACATACAAATGTTTCTTTGAACCGACATGCGGAGAAAGTGATCAACCGTATGGGAGCGGAATAAAACAAAAAATCAAACGGATTGAAATTAGTCGTACAAAATTGTTTCGTACGGATGGAATAATGCACTGACGAGCTGAGACGAATATACCTAGGTATATTCGTCTCAGCTGACGAGTCAGTTGTTAAGTGTATAATTGTGTGCGGACGCGCTATGATTTCTTGTAGAAGAAAGTGGCAGAATATCTAAAATGTGGCTTCTCCCCTAAATTTTCCCTACTGTCCTCAATGCCGAATGTTATAAATAAAATGAATATGTTGCTATTACACATTAGTACAGTACAGTGGTAGTTTTTAACACGAATCGAACAACTTTGTATTTTGATCCCTGTATAAAACATTTGGAATTCTATGGTTATCAAGGGTCAAGATCTAAATACCTCCCAATCTCAAAATAAGCTTGGACGTATGTAAAGACCCATGCGTATTGATTAATGTCATTATTTTATGAAACATTAAACAATAGTTATTCGAATCAGAAGTGAGCAGCACCACTAATTGTCATTTTATTGCGTTTCGCATTAAGTGACTCTAATGAAGGGCTCTGAGTGTTTGTATTGGTTACTCAACATACTGAATAGCATTTTCGCTGAAATTTTAGTCCAGCTTTTTCAAATTTAGAATGTAGTTTCGTTTTGTTAGACACACTCTATAATTCACTAAAATTCTAACATTATATCACACACCTGCTTTATTTGTTGGTAGCATGGTCGCTCCCATTGACCCAGTGTGATCATAATTTTAGCAAGGTGATTCGCATTAACGCAGTGTCCGAGCCTCGAGGGCGGGGTACAGGCCTAAAAGCTTGGATTGGATGCTCCAAGTTATGCGGATCAATTATGATTATCACTTGGCCGAGCCGTACCTGTCTCTAATTTGATACAACCTATGAAAAACGATACCTTTCTTTTTTTAATTTTCAGAAGAATGTTAACCTAGTAGCAGATATCCCAAAGAAGAAGGTCAAAATGGTTCATATGAGATTCTAGTTATAGCAGTCCAAGTGTTCTACCTGAATCGGAATCTATACTAGAAACAGCAGGCATGCTTCAGATTCCCAATTTACCTATATATAGAAAATAGCGTATCAGGTCCGGCTCATTATTGAGGTAAGCATATAAGATTTGTCTCAAGTAACCGTTAATACAAATAATTTAGCAACTACAATTTTTCCTATGACACTTCTTCTTGAACATTGACTATAATATATCTAAAAAAAGAAAAACATGCGACAACAGTTTCTCATGGAGTAGGTGGGGGCTGGAAGTAGGTAGGTACTCCTGAGTGAAATGAAACAGTCCCTACCATTTTGGCCCCTCCAACAAGGGACCTTACAATGGTGAATTGTAATATCCTGTCCGGCTGACTGGAAAGCTGGTTGCGAAACCATTAATCCATTCTACCCTCATTCAAAACAACGCCTGTCAGTGTTATCTGCATATGAATGAGCTCATCAGTCATATACACAGAATCCGGTTTTTTGACACATTCCAACACCTCACTGGCAGCCCTAGCTGGGGGGCATCCTGCTTAATTCACCCAAATGTGGATTAAGTGTAGCTGTTGAATTGTACTTAATCAAGCGTGTTACAGACGTAAAAAGTTTGGGTAGGTTTTGGGTTGGATGCCCCCAGTAATAACAGATCAATCCTGACCATCATTTGGCTGGTAGGATTTGTCTTCTATTAGGTTCCCAGTTTGTGGCAATTTGGCAATTATTTTGATAAACATACAACTGGAATTGTTTTTAGTCTTTTCAGCTGAAAAAATTTAGCCCAATATGTTAATTTTTAATGTTTTTTGGTGTGGGGTTTGTGTTGGTGATTGTATTCAAAACATGCTCATTTCTGCCCGTGTCTTGTTTAGGTTTAGTCTTTTAGCGTGAAAAGAAGTTTTATTCATTCGTGTGTTAAATAGGGGAATATACAATTAAGTGCTGAATGATAGGGAGTGCGTTAGTGGTTTATGGCAGAAAACCTTAATGAAGCGAATGATTATGACGATTCCTGATGCCAGCGTATGATATAGGCCACGGCGCTTGATCCCAGGTAAAAAGCGCAATATAAATCCCGCTAGGATCTTATTACTTGATGTCCCTTTGTTTTTTTTTTTTTTTTTTTTTAATTTTTAAATAAGGAAATATCATTCTCCAATTCGGATCTATAAAAGATGTATGTTTTATCTTAGTTTGAACTGTTTTACATTTTGACTCCTATTTGGCGTATCCCGTAATCAGTGGCGGGCTACAACATCCCCCTACCCCTTAACCCAACCCACATAGATGTTTTTCGAAATAAGCATGGTGCAGCACCACTCGCCTTCCCTTACCTTGGACGGCGGTTATTTTTGCAGTCATTGGAGTAACCTGGGTGGCCTAATTTCGGACTCTCTCAAACATGGTGTTCTCATGTCTTCTTAATATCAGTGAAACATCTCGTGAACATTTCTATTTACTACAAAGAGGATTTAAAGTATTAAAATGACGATCAATTCAAATTTCGTAAGGCTTATCCCAAAAACCAAAATTAAACTAGATCTGAAAGGACAGATCGAGAAAACAGTCAAGTTTAGAATATTTTTTATCCGAGTAGTGATTTTGATCAAATGATCTTTGACCCATTAGGAAACATTAATTTGACCTTGAATGAGCTCGAAAGTGTCTTTGAATTTTAAGTCATAAGGATAATTCAAATTGCAGTCAAATCGGAAGCATTTTGAAGACTAATTTGACTTGGACACCTAATGACTCCATTGCGTGTATGGATTTTTAAACAGCATCTCGTGCACTGTAGCATCTAAGTAAAATGTTTTTAAAAAAATTTCCGTAAAAATTTACGGAAATTTCTGGCAGCGAGTATCTTTCAGACTTTTAGGGAAATTACAAAATTCTGTCATATTAACGGAAATTTGACAGTAAGTCATTCTCGAATAAATTTGTTCATATTACGGAAAAACATGTGTATTTGAAACAGACTTTGTCCGTAATTTAAAATTACGGGGAACCCAAAAAAAAAACAAGTCCGGAAATATTGCTGCCCGAAATTTTTGAACAATATTCCGTAAAATAACATTTTATATGTTTTTGTTTTTTTGTTATTGTTTTTCAAACAGATTTTTCGTAAATTTACGGAAATCTGTTTTCTTAATTTACGGAAATTTTTAAAGTGTAGGGACGCTTGCACGCTACAAGCTGCGTTGCGGGCCCACCAGTATCGTCATTCAACGGTTTGTTTGAGGTTTTTGAGGTTTTTATTGTGTCGTTTATGTTGATACATCGTATTTTTGAAATTGTCGTCGTGCTAGGAGAGAACAGTTGTTTTTTCGATGTTAATTTGCCTGCTCCAGCCTAGTACCCTCCCTCGGGTCCACGGTGCTGAAAACACTAGCGACTGACCACTGAATTTACACTAGACTCTTCAACCCATATACGTGGACCCTCCGAATCTGTAGGGAAAACGTCTCAATCTCACCCGAGGTCGGGGAGGAGTACTCGCCACAAACATTAGTCAAAAACCACATGGTTCTGGTAGGGGGGCCACTTGTATCCAAGGTGGATATCATGCTGTGTATGGCCTCCCAAAACGTACCCTAAGCGCGTATTTCACTTGGCAAGAAAAAACACCCTAAGCACGCAGTAGGTGATTGATTTTGCTACCCTAAACAAGTACTTTGGCTTGATTTGCTACCCTTAACAGTGATTTTGCTTAGTTAATTTTAAAACCCAAACAAGTAATTTGCAATGACAGTTTAAAAATACACCCTAAACAAGTATTTTACATAGGCGTGCTACCCAAACGAGTAGTTTATAAAATGTGCCTGTAGCCTTAATACAGGTTATAGGTCTTATTGATTGCAGTTTAAAGGACAATTTTGCACTGATTTCATTTAAGTTTTTTTTCCACTCTTCTGTGTCAAAAGCATCAATTTCAGCCTTAATCTAGAGCCTAATAAGTTTAAAATTAAATCTATTACATTTAAATTTCAAGTCTTGTTAAAGTTGTCCCTAGTCTTGAAATTAATGGGTCTTATCGGGTGTGTAATGACAGGTTTTTTCCTGCAATTCAGCCTTTCATTGAAACTACGTAAAACCCGGACCTTAAAATACCATGACATTATTTTTATTGAGCCTAAATTGAGACAGACCCGTAATTCTGTGATATGCAATAGGCCCGTATATATACGATCATTTTTTTAGTGTAGAATGAACACGCGAAAATGAAATGAAAACCCAAAATTATAAGGGGGACTATGGCTAATATTATGTTGGCGACGGCGACCGACCAGAGAAAATAAGCTAAAATAAGGCTGGATGAAAAACGGTTAAAATCCGTGGGGCTCTAGTACCACTGTGAAATCAGAGAAAAATCATCGGGAACAGTAACAAAAAACCACTATTTTCCAGCATTTTAAGTTGATTTTTTGTGCAAGTACTCAAAAATCACACCCTAAAACAGGTATTTTTTTTATTGTTGTCTTTATTATTTTGTTATAAAATTGTGACAAATTGAACCCCTAATTGTACGCGCGTACATCGCCTGATCTCAAAAAAGAACCTCCTAAGTACGCGTGTGTGTCACGAGCCAGATATCCACCTTGGAATACAAGTGGCCCCCGGGGTTCGAGTTATCCGCGCACTGTCTCTCGACGTGGCGTATGTGCGTAAGAGACCCTTAGCCAGACCAATCAGTACCAGGCTTATTTTTTGCGCAGGATTTAAAACGCGCCCTGGGAACTGAGCGGCTGGTGACAACCACATGGGGTGTTTGTCGCACGCGCACATGTGTGGGGAGGCTCAGAGGTGTTCGGCCTCTCAAGTCACGATTTTCGGTGTGATGGTTTATTTGATTTATATTGAACTTAATCAAAATAAGTATATATGTATTATGATTATATCAGTCAAAATATCCGGACTTATTTCATAGTACTATACGTACAAAATCGTTTGTATTTGCTAGTTGTCACGCACTATTGTAATAAAGATCTCCTTTAATTTTATTTGATTTCATAACCTGCGCCTCAGGCATCTCTTAAGGAAGCCTGATGAAGTATATTTCTGTCGTATCGAATCCTTGATATCTATACTACTAAAAACAGATCTGTCTGTCTGTCTGTCCGGCTATGCACTTCGTTATACTTTGACATATCGGGCAGATATAGGGGGGGAGGCACTCGAAATATGCAATGGATATTGTTATGACGTCTCGTATACGTCTGAGGTCAGAAGTACCTATCAACACAAATAAATGAGCCTTGGGCACAAGTGATCTAAATTTATATAATAACGATTTAATTTGAGTTGTAATTGGTTCAAGAATTTGTATGACCAAAAATCATTATATAATATAGTACAAAATTTACACAATTACACACAATATGTTATAGGATTGTCCTCAAGACTGTCCAGTAATGTCCACAGGAAGCGTTGCAGATGAACGATGATATGTCCTCACAGCGAAGACTTCAAAATGACAAAGCGCACCAAGTTCATTACCAAAACCTCAGGGATTATAGGCCAAAGGAATCGTATCAAAGTACTGAAGCGTAATTCTTGTACAGCAGTTCAAGGACGACAAGGTTTAAAGTAAGTCCCTCGACGATAATAAATCCCAGTATATCAGTACACGATAATCACCACGATATTTCTATCTGTCCACATTTGGAAATCCTATTTGATTCCCAGCACTTTCGGCTTCAACGACGACAGTAGAATAAGTCCGCACTCTTCTCACATGGAATTAAAATATAATTAAATCTTGGCACTGTTAAAGGTTGCTCCTCAAGGCAGAGTAAACTAGCTATCTTCTAGCTTAATGGTATACTTGGAGCTGGCAGAGAGCCTTCCAGTGATAGGATTTAACTACTCACAGATAGTTCCCTTTCTAACAATATTCAATACATCTTCTATGCATTAAACATGACCTTGCATCATCAAATCGATGTCACAATCTAAATTACGTCACTTCATATATATAACCTTTGTGGGGGAATTCCTGATCTTACAATGCTTTGATCTCAAAAGCATAACCCAAGTTTTAAGTTTAGATCTTGGGGAGGGAATTCCCCACTTCACTTATTGTGCCAATCTAAAAGGTGCACTTAGCAAACAACTCTAGGGAATCCACTTTTCTATCTTTATGTAAACAAAATACTTTTTCCCGTGAGAATCTTTTCAAATAAATGAGCAGAGAAAATAATATTTTAAAAAGTTTAATCAGAAAAATGGAGGGCCATATAACAATATGGGTGTTAGGTTTCGTGTTCCAAACACGGGCGCATTCGGTGACAGAAAAAAAAGATAGATAGGGGCCTTGGGTGAGATATAGCCAATAAAAATAGGCCACAAAATTAAGGATTGTATTCCGAGTGACAAATATGAAAATGTTTCCCAAAACGGGGTCGGGCTGTGCATTTTGCAAAAGTTTCTAAAAAATAGAGGTCTTTTGGGGTTTTCCCCCAAAATAGGGGTCGGTGACAGTGGTTTTTATAAAATTCACAAAATTGGTCGGACTTTGGGTGAATTAAAAATATGGTGTGTTTGTGTGACACGATACTGAAAAAGGGCGGTCTAAACAAGCCTTGGCATACGGTCGCTCAAGATGGGAGTGCCGGGTGGTGGCTAATGGGTCTAATATTTAGCATGAGGGAGGGGAGACAGTCTGACGTTGTTATTAGGGTTAGAGTGACCAAAAGTCAAAGGTCATCTGAGGTTCAATTACGTAGAACTTTACTGAACGGGGGGAACGAACAAGTTGTGGTCAAAGGTCACACATAGGTCGAAGGCACACTGGTGGAGAGGCACTAGTTGGTACATATTTTCGGTTAAAGTACCCTTAGAAAGGCCGACACCCGGGAGCGGGGAGGGGGAGGAATTTCCCCTGCGGCGGACGGCTTGTACAAGGCGCAAGCAGAGGGCTGGACAAGCCATTAATCCTGCACACAAGGTAAGGAAAGGATGGTTAGGAAGGATTTAAGAAAAAGGGCACTGTCAGGTCCATAACAGGATTCTTGGGGTGGGGACTTTGAAAAGTGTTAACTTTTGGGAAAGAAATCCGTGCACATATTTCCCGTTAAAGTCGATCTAACCCGAGGGTACTTTTTGAACTCATGATACCAAGAAGGCAATTGTTTCCGAATTTTCTCCAATCTGTAACCTTTAATCGAAAAAGCAGGACCATTGGACCGTCTTAGCCTTCCCCTTTTGTGGGAGCGGGTGCGAATACACCAATGGCTTCCGCTTTCTCGGGCCTCGGGGCATGATTAGTAGCTTCTTCCGTTCCCAGTCTTTATTTATTGCTATTGTTTTATTTCCATACTTGGGCACTCTGATAAACGGGAGCTGCGTTCGCGTAATCGATAACTGATAACTATTGTCGCGTGCCATTGATGTACCACTGTGTGTTCGACTGTTTTGTATCTGTGGTCCCCGGAATAGCATTCAAAATTAACGTGATGCCCGCGCAACGGTACATGCAGTAGTCACGTACTTGTGAATCGCTACTGCTGGAGCACAGTTTCCCTACAGATTAGTACAGTCTAGGCGGGCTACTCACTACCTATACTAGTGTTAATTCCAGGAGCCCTGTGTAATTTGACAATTTGTTGGCATTGCTGTCCGGGGTGGTAAGCTGAAAAGTCATCTAGTTTTTGTTAGACCCCGTGGTCTAGAATTATCTTTAACCACGTGCGCTTAAACAAGAGACAGAGCCGCGGAGACTGGCGGTAAATCTAGCTCCAGCCGGGAAATTTGATATCATTTCCCCACGCGGCAGTACCGGAAACACTACATCTACTACGTACAGTATGCCCTAACACATACCGATCAGCGGTTGGTTAGATAATTAAATTGAAAGCTGGAAACTGGTACTGTGTTGTATACCAAGAATCAAACTTCTTATGCGGGAGTACTCTCGATCACTGATGCATGGCTACCACAAATAAAAGAAACATCGGTATAAATAAACACAGAAGGGACCGGCCAGAGCTGGTAAGAGCATTGTAAACGGATACCAGTTGTTCACTCTGACCGTAGATAGACCGCTAAACAAAAAACCATGGTAAACCGGCGGCGTAAACTTAGTACTGGTGGATTAACTTCGGCTGTAAAAGAACTCTTGATATTCACTATTGGAATGCTCAGTCTGTTGGAAACAAGACTGTAACTATCACGATTACATTTGGGATACGGATGTTGCCGTCTTGGTAGTTACCAAAACTTTGGTTGGGGTGAGAAGATCCCGTGGTAATTGGAGAATGCCCACCATCTGGCTACTCCTTTATAATTTTCCCAGATCTGGCGAACAAACTCGGTGGAATTGCTTATTAATAAATCCAATTTTGAAAATAACCATTCCCCTATTTGTTTAGACACTCACATTTGGGGCATTGCGCATATGACTGATAACTCCAAAAGCTTTGGTTAACTGCGTGTTCCGGCCCCACCTTCAAAGGTGAGGTTTTACATAAACTGTTTATGGAGAGTTTGGATTTTCTAAGCGGGAACCTATCTACGGCAAAGCCTTCCTATGGGTGATTATAAAACATTCATGTTAATTAAACCATTGAAAATCTGATGTTTCCCGTTATCTTTAAATTTTGTCTGAGCATATATGAGCAAATAGTAGATAAACGATAAACCGCCAAACCTAGGTAAATTTGATCATGTTATATGTCACCTCTGAAGACAATCTCTGTTTGTATGCGTTGTCACTCGTTGAGGTATGGAATCTGACCATCAGATTATCCAGTGGAAGATCAATAAATCAAAAAAACCTGCCTGAAAGAAGAGTGTTTACCTCCGTTCCTACAAAGATTTGGGGATATGCGATTTTTACAGCTGATCTCGCCGATGGAACCAAGATGGTTTTTCTGGGATGACGAACTCTAGGTGGAATTCGTCGTAACGTTCTGTTTCGAGAAGATTAGTGAATGGACATTGCCTGGGAAAAATACGGTGCGGAGGAGGAAAAAACTGATTCATAAAGTAAGTGGTTGACCACGCTGACGTACGCACGCGCCGTCGTAAACGTAGAAGACTTGAGCGTCGCTGGAGAAAGACTAATTTAGATGTAGATCGTGACAAATTCATGGCACAGAACACCAAGCTTGGTGATTGAGCTGATTAAAGGAAATATGTCAAGATTTTTGTCAAGCTCAGTTTGACTTACATTCATAAAATATATGTACATACATCACGAATTCCCGAAAAAATAATACAATTTGATGTAAAATTAACAAAATAGAGGCATTTTAATTTTTGCTTTTTTGACATACGAAGAAAACGGGCGGATTTTTCGCCACGGTTTCATTGATCAAAAGCGCCCAAATCGTGACGTCAAAGTGATGACCAAAACATCGTGTTGACTCGAATTGTTATTGCTGACACTGTAATATTGATGGATTAATGAAAGTAATAATAAAACACTGCGATATGATGGTCACAACGACGTAAATTATGGATGGTCATCACTTTGACGTCACCATTTGCCTGCGATGTGGATTTGTCGGAATCGTTTTCGAGTAAGCTATTGGGCGGGAAATTAAAAGGGCAAAATACTCAACAAATGTGGACAATTTTCAACTTATTTTGATTTATATGTAATCTACGTTACTTAAGCTTTCCATCCATACCAAATTTTCCAAATATTCAGAATCCTGACATATTTCCTTTAAGAACACTGAAATAATTCTTTCAAAAGAAACTCTTGAAAATGCTAATGTCAAAACTCTGTACAATACTCTAAACTCTGTTGTTACTGAATCAACATTAGAACTACAGCTGGTCCTAATAAACTGAACTTGAAAAACTCATCTTCTTTTATGAACAAACGATTGTAGACAAGGCTGTATGCGAGGGTTTTATGAATGATGTGGTTATCGATGGTAAATGCTATGCTTCTAATGCGATTATCAATAACAGTAGTAATTGTTCACAGGTATTAGATAATTTTACCGCTGTAATGAAGAGGAGGTAGAATATTATCACAAAGCTTCCTAACAAGAGTAGCCCTCTTGATCCCTTACCCACCTGGTTATTGAAGCGATGTATTGATACTTGTTGCCACTTATCCCTGTCCATACTTTCAGGTCTGGTTCATATCCTCATCTTCCTCTCAAGCTGTTGTCACAGGAGCCACTTTATCAAGAAACCGACCCTCAATCCAGATTTACTTAAATACCGCCCTGTATCAAATCTCCCTACATTGGGCAAGATCATTGAATATCCGGCTATTTCTAGATTACAAAACTTCTCCAGGACATAATCTCACTAAACATACCAATCTGCGTACAAGTCATTACACAGTACAGAAACAGCTCCCCTTAGGTTTAAGAAGGATAGTTGAACGAACTTGGTAATCAAATTTCCCTACATTGACGGCGACCGACACTAACGCTCCAACGATCGCTATGTATTTTTCAGACAATTCGGTTACACTTCTCTGCTGGCTAAACACTATGCCCATTTACTTCAACTTTGTCATTTTTGTATACAACACTTCTTTCTCTCCAGTGCATTTGTTCCCTTTCTAATCTCATTTTCCAAACGTCATCATAAAGCAAGTAATCGCGCAACCAGGCGACACTGTGGTTCGAGAACCGCCTTGATTTGTAATTGGTGACTAATATGGGTTACTTTGACATGTATCATGTTTGCTGTTCATATGCATGTATATTGGTATTTTTAATTAACGTTGTTGTTATCTTTATGTTCACTGCAAATGTTGTTTTTTAAACTTTTATCATGTCTGGCTTACCGTATTTAGGTATTATTATTTTTCATTCTTGGGTCTTTGTATTCTTAAGAGTTGTTATATGTGGTTTGAATATTTTGTTTCATTTTCGATGTACAGTGCATTGGTCAATTTTGGAAATACGCTATAACATCCAGTAATAATAATAATAATAAATGTTGCTACCTTGCCAATTGTAGATATGAGTTTTAAGATATATTAGTTTTTCCCATACATCGGTAAAAACGTTGTCTGATATGTACATTCAAATCTTTCAGAGCTCAGAACTTAAACTAGGATTTTCTGAAATTGTCACAAGGTAAGGTCAGCTAAATACACTTTCTAGCTAAAATAAAATCAGAAGATTTGTGTGGTTTTTCCTGAACGTTATTGGCTCCCGCATCTTGTCTACATTTTTTTGGACACACGGATAGCAGCCTTACCTTTCCTATCCGTCTTCACATCCGCTGTATATACGTCTAGCCCTTTTCCTTTTCATCATTTATCAATTGTGTTTTTCTTTTGTTCTAAGTCAACTGTCCATTACCTTTACGAAAGCGGTCAGAGACCGTTTATTTAAACTATGAATATTCATCACACCACCGTTATTTTTTTCCGAAAGTGGTCTCTGGACACTTCCGGAGAAAAATAACGTTCTGATGAATATTCGATAGTGAAACAAAAAGAAATTGACAAAGGAAAATGCAGAAACACCTCCGCCTCAGGTGGTACATGACGAAATAAACAATAGTGAAGAACTCATTATAAAAGCTAATGGTGAACAGAACACAGATTGCCATCTCCTTGTTAGCCTTCTGTTCGATTACGATTCAGCCAAAGTGATTGGTACGTTATGCAAATTTCTTCTTCCTATTTTAAAAGGGACAATCGAAACATTTGCTCCTTCTTGTTGACAGAACGACGAAAGAACAGGTGAACACAAGACCAAACTTATTGTGATTGATCGATACCATCTGCTGGTTAGATATACAAGTATCGATAACGAACCCAAGCTAGTGATTCAAAGTATGGAAATCTTCAGTTGACTCAAGACAAAAGCTTATTGTGATTGTCGGATTACCATCTCTGTTTTTGCTAATACAGGTTATCGTCAACGAATCAACCAAGCTAGTGATTCAAAGTCCTGTAAATCTTGAAAAAGACAATTTAAAACATGTTGAATTTTTCTTTTAAAATGGTACCAATTTAACAATTGCTACCCGTAACGCCAATCACTGATCCTGGGGTTTTAATAACAATTGGGAGAAGCTTATGCAAAAGAGAAGGGAATTTCTGCTTAGGTTTTATGTATTAATGCAATCGAGTGCTAGTGATAGCTGTAAGCAAAAGGTTTTCTATATAGATAGAGAGGCAAAACGTTTTAACGTAAGCTTTAGAACTTCACCGTCCTCGCATGTTTTTTTGCCGACACAAAGAAAACCTAGAGTCCAACAATAGAAGCAATGGCTGCCTCCGCTTGTTCCACATACTGTGGGTGCCGCTTAACGCTTTGCATATACACTAATCGTATTGATACAAATTAATGTTATGCGTTAAAGGTGGGCCAGGTGTAATACTTGTACCAGGATCAATTGTGCTCAGATCTCTTTTTTCTCCTATGCAATGCGCGCTTAGGGAAAGGATGTATTATTGAGGCGTTTATTTTTAAATCAAAGACGGATGTTTCATTTCATTCGTTGCGTAGCCATGGGTAGACAAATTTAACCCCAATAGCAACCCAACTCCAACACTGATATTTTGGCGATTGGTTTGTAATCGAATTGACATATTGTGTAAACAAGCACCCAAACTGATAATTTTCCGTGCAATATTCAAATTTCAGCGCCCAGCACGGACGACTGTTTTGAATGCGTTTCCACCCCCTTGGCTGTACGACATAGCCTGATTGACGAATTGCCCTAAGATGGAATATCTTCTTAGCTAAATTCTTTAAAGTGACTACCTGCTGTCAACCTTCGGTAATCAACCTCGAATAACTCTGTTCAAGATCTATACTTCGTGGTGTCGACCGGGATCAATATACGTGTAAAAAGGTTGAACTGTACCGACTTAATATCCAAACCTGCCTCTAAATAACCATTACACATCCTTAACCAGTCAGAGGATAATCTCTTCAACAGATGGGGCCATTTTCTAAATCAGATCGGCTTGCCCCTCAACAATAAGATTATCTCTCCCAGAAGAAGTAAACCATTAGCGACTATGACTTGGGGTTAGACTCCTGCGCAAGTTAAACATAACAGCACAATTTTGGTTTTTTTAATTAAAAAAACCTAACGCTGCTTCAAGATATTTTAAAAAAAAAACGAAATATACTCTCAATTTTACTCATAAAACAACAAAAAAATTTTTTTAATATAAGACCATATTCGTTCTTGTCAGACCGTATATTGTAAGATTAAGAATTCAAAACACAACGTTATGAAAAATAATGGAGTTTGTGATAAGGTCGGCTTGCCTGTTGACTCCGACTTCGGAGTCTAACAAGCTCACCAGACCTTATCAACACCATGATTTTTATAACGTTGTGCTTCTCATCCTTTATCTATTCCATAATTGCCTAATTAAACTACTTTTTTTATCCACCCACAGTTAGAGGTCAGTTAAAATCATGGAGTTTTATAGTAATATAATTATATTATTTACTATATAACTCCATGGTTAAACCTAGTTACTGGTTTACTTTGAGACCTACTCCAAAAATTGCTTCAAATGTACCGTGAAGGTAGTCTGCAGGTACAAGATTGCATGTATACCACGAGTTCAGCTGGCCATTGCAAGAGTCAATCAACGTTAATGAAAAGGCCGCTGAGTTGGCGTGGCTAGTTATTAGTGAAGGCGGCCCCCCCCCCCCCCCAACCCTTGTTCATCCGTACAATTTCCAGTACGAAATGAATAAAATGCCATCTTAATTTCTTTTCTGAATATCAGTGACCAAGGGACATACACTATAACATTATGGTACATCGACTCAAGCAAATAATGGCGTTATTAATAAATACATCCACCCGGTATGCAGTTAGCGGACAAAGCACTTCAGATCCCTTTTTTAAATTAGAAACTGCAGAACCATTGTTACTCTTCATGCAGTTGAAAAGATTATCACCGCCCAGTTTAGTTGAGCTGTCCTCGTTCACGAATAAAATAAACTTTGAGGTTCTACTGTGAGTTAAATAACTTTGACCGTATATTTCATCATTTATTCAAAAAAGGAACAAAGGTGAACAAAAGTCATGAAAGAAATATTGGTTGGTAAGCTGTGACCTAACATCTTTTTCCAGAAGCAAGATCCATAACTTATTGCTGGACTTCTATTCAATTTACCACCATGCTTTTAGAAGAAAACAAAAGGAAGAGGATCCAATGACGTATGTTAATAATGCGGTAAATTGAATAGAAATGAGGTTACGCGGCAAGTTTCTGGTTTTTGGTTCTGCATAAAGATGTTAGATCACAGTCTGCCAACCACCTTTTTTTTCATGACTTTTGTTCATCTTTGTTTCCTTTTCGAATAAATGAAATAACCGAAGTTTTATTTATTCGTGTACAGGTAGCTTGTGCTTTGCGTCATGAAAAAATAGCCCAATCTTAATCAGGGCGGTGATAGGACCTGAAATCTTTTCAACTGCATGGGTAGTAACAATGGCTCTGTACTTCCAGATAAAATAGAGAATCTGGCGTGCTTTGTCCTCTGCATACCGAGCGGATTTACTGGGTATCAACAATGTCAATACAGCATGATGTACATCTACTGGTTACTGATATTTGTGATGACATTTTATTCATATTCATTTTCAACATATGTGCAACTTTTGGAATTTGCAACTTTTGGAATTGACATACCCCAAGGTATAATATTTAATATTAATCTGTGCTGAAATTAGTCACTTCGCCGATAGGCGTAATCAAACTCCTTATCCAAGCACCTTTCTCTCTTTGATTCCATGGGCACCGTCATGATTGACCTAAGTGGATTACTCTTATTATTTACCGAATTTACCGAATTAGAGGGTTATCAATAGAGGAGACCGACGTTTTTCTTGCTATATGAACGCATGCCCTGAGCAATACAACATTTTAATGATAACTTTACAATAAACAGCGGAATGTAGAAATGTGGTTAAGAAACTCTGAAACTGAAAGAAGAAAGGTGTGGTCAAAAAAGAGGTTCTCCATATCAAAATCTCACCAGTCCAAAAAGAAATGGAGGAAGCTTAACTCCTTGCTCAATGAATCATATAAAAGGGAAAAGACTGCAGTACTTGACAACTGCACCACCACATGGAAAATTATCCATGAACTCTCGGGGGAAGACAAGAGACAAAGCATCAAATCAAGAAGAGCGATGGTACAGTCCCTAGCAGTGATGCAGAATTACTAGCTGAACATGCTGAATGGAGAGAATATTTCAGCTCTCTGCTAAACAATGCCTGCAACCCAACAACCGAACTACCACCATCTGCTGTGGAGGACCTACCCATGATCCACACACTACTCACTCACTCACTGATCCACCTTCACGAGAGGAGACAGCAGACGCTATCAGAGCCATGATAACAAATTAGGCAGCAGGTCTTGATTATGCAATAACTGCTGAGGCATTGCAGGCAGGAGGAGAAAAGATGGAAGATGTTATCCACAAATTTTGCATTGATGTATATACAACATCATTACCACCGCATCAGTGGACCACAAATGTCATTGTATCCCTGCCCAAGAAAGTAGATCTCTCCCTCATGACGAACTATCGGGGATTACTCTGATGTCAATAGCTGCTAAGGTTTACAACAAAATTCGACCATTTGTTAATCCAATACCAGGCCGGTTTCCGTCCAGGCCGTAGTTGTGCGCAGCAGACACACATCCTTCGACGGATTATGGAGAGATTCAAATACCATCAACTTCCTCTTACTGTCACTTTCATCGACTTCAAGGAAGCCTTTGATTCCATCAATAGAACCGTCATGTTCTCCATATTACGTAACTATATATGTCATTCCTGAAGCAGTGGTCAATGCCATCAAAGCCCTGTACAGCAACTCAAGAAGTGCAGTAATGGTGAACGGAATCATTCAGAGCCTTTCGATGTAACCACAAGAGTCCTGCAGAGAGATGTACTTGCGCCCTTCGGGTTCATCAGAGTGGTGGATTATCTTTTAACGAAAGCCACCGCTGGGATGGATTCTGGAATTGTAACACACCCGCGCCGATCTAGGAGGTACCCAGCCAAACTTCTTAACGATCCGAATTTTGCTGATGACATTGTCCTTCTAGAGTCTACCCCTTCACGGGCCCAAATTCAGTTGAGCAGGACAGCTTCAGCAGCAAAAGACATTGGTCTTATAATCGGTGTACCAAAGACAGAGTACATGACACTAAATTGTGATCCTCATCCTACACTCCAAGTCTACGACAGTCCAATCAATCATGTGACCAATTTCATATATCTTGGGTCTATGGTTGCATCTAGTGCAAATGATCTTAAAAGGCGCAAGCACTGGCTTGGATAGTTTTCTGGAATTTGGGGCAGCTATGGAGAAACCCACCTATACCCATAACCACCAAAGTGAGGCTGTTAAACACAACATGTGTCACAGTTGGTCTTGGTCCGATTTCTTCCTTAAGCATTTGAAATGCACGACGCAACATGAATACACTTGACTTCAGAGCACACCTTCTTTCCATTTGAAAAGGAAAACAAGTAGATGTTGCTTTGTTATTCTGAGATATTCCTGCCAGCGTGTCTTACCAAGCGCCCATATTGGATCTACCACAATGGCTCTTCTAACAAGAGAGATATTCACTTGAATTCTTGCCATTCTGGTCCTCATATGGGTCTGTGTGTATTGTCTACGGTGTCATTCCAATTCCGCATGCTTCACTTTTACATGCAAGCCTATTATCAGAGGTTTCTTTTTTTGTATTTGTTTTTTTGTTTTTTGGTTGTTTATTCTGTCTACAGAATCATAGGTTTCCAATATGGAAGCATCATATTGTTTGTTCGGTTTGGTTTTAGCATTTTGTGTGGTTTGAGAGATTTGATAAGGCTGTGCCTGCTAATTAAAAGTGAAATGATTAATTTTTTGAAAAACACACACCAAAGTACCGATGATCATAAAGACAATGTTCACACTTTATTGACCATAATGAAGTTCCAAAGGGATTGTCAATGTCTTCAGTAGGTTCGATAGTCAATATTCCAGTTTGAGTATGGTACAAAATCATATGTCTTTAAGACATATGGATTTTGTACATACTCAAACTGGAATATTGACTATAATATTAATTGTAATATTTTCTGTTTCCTTTGTCTGAATGCGAGTTCTTGTTCCGTTTTAAAATGGCGGTCCAAGAACGATTTTTGGCGGGGTAACAAAAAATTCGCGCCAATTTTTTTTTTAAAATCACTTTCCCGATGGAATTTTCAATAAAAATGGCTCATAATAGGAGAACATAAATATATTGACATTACTGAAAATAAAATTTGCAAAAAAAAAAAGAAAAATATTTCGTTGCGGGAAAAAACGATTTTGAATATCACCTTCAATTTTATAATCTATGCTTATTAGATAGTGAGGTCTACAAGTCCCCAAGAGGAATTCCAGGCCTGATCAACCTGGATGATGAAACTATCAGCTGGTTAAAGACGGATCTTCCACTGTGATTTTGGACTTGCACGCACGAACGAACGATTAGATAGAAACAATATAAATCAGTGCTATATTTAAATATATATAAATTCAATGTTATCTATAGTAGAAAGCAGCGGAATTCAATTCTAATTATTCTATATTCAGTAGATAGCAATGTAATTCAAATCTTCTCTGCAGAAGAAATCAATAAAAGTCAATGCTATCTTTAGTATAGATAGCAACACAATTCAGTGGTGTCTCAGTAGGAAGTAACATATTTCAACGTTAAATACAGTACATTATCAGTGTAATTAAATGTTATCTTCAGAAGATAGCAGCAGAATTCAGTGCTATCTACAGTAGATAGCGACAGAATGCGATGCTGTCTATAGTATGTAGCAGCAGAATTAAATCATTTTTAAGTAGATGATAAAATAATTCAATCCATCTTCAGTAGATAGCATGCAATTCAACTCTTCTCTACAGCAGATAGCAATAAAATTCAATGCTCTCTTCAGTATAGATAGCAACAGAATTCAATTGCATCTTCAAATAGAAAGCGACAATTTTCAACATTAAATACAGTACATTATCAGTACAATTGCTATCTTCAGTAGATAGCAACATAATTCAATGCTATCTATCTACAGTCGATAGCAACAGAATGCGATGCTGTCTATAGTATGTAGCCACAGGATTTAATTGTATCTTCAGTAGATAGCAACAGTTATTTATTTATTTATTCCAGTTTCTTAAGAGGAAATTAAGAGAATTCAGTACTATCTACAATAGAAAGCAGCAGAATTAAAATGCTTTAAATTCAGTAGATAGCATTTTATTCCATTGCTATCTTCAGTATAGAACAGCAAGATCCAATGTTATCATCAGTAAAACTACTAGTATATACACTAGATAGTAACAAAATTGTTATCTTCAGTAGATAGCATTATTCAACTATCTACAGTAGACTTGACACAATTAATAACAGAAGATAGAATTCAATTATAAACTGAAGGAACCGTTTAATTATATTGCTATATCTACTGTGGATTGCACTGAATTGTGCTGCTACAGTAACTATAATTGAAGATAGCATTGATTTATGCTGTTACATACTGACGATAGCATTGGACTCTGTTGCTACCTGCTGATGATACCATTTAATTGTTTTGCTATCTACTGAAGATAACATTGAACTCCGTTGCTATTTACTGAATATGGTGTTGCATTCTGCTGCTATACCTTCTGTAGATTGAATTATGTTTCAACTAAAGATGGAATAGAATTATGTTGATATGTATTGAAGAAATCATTGAATTTTATTTACTGAATTATGTTAGTGTTACATTCTGTTATTTAATGGAAATTGCATTCAATTAAGTTACTGTCTACTGAAGATCGTGTTTGATTGTTTTTTCTTATCTACTGGAGATATTACTGAAATATGTTGGTAACTAATGAAATGACATTGAGTTATTATTGCTTTTTACAGATGGTAGCATTGACTCAAGGTGCTATTTGCTGTAAATAACACTGACTTCTATACATGGATTCTGTTGCTATATACTGAAAATAGCTTTGAATTCTGCTGCTATTTACTGTAGATAGCATTTCATTCAGTAGCTATATATTGTACATGAAGCCAAATAATGTTGCTATCTATAAACAAAAAATACTTGTGAACTCTGTTCACAAAGTATTGGTGTCTGCTGCTGTCTCCAGTAGATAGTATTGAATTGTTTTAACCTACCATCATATGTTCATTTTGTTGGTATTTACATAACAAAGCAGACAGCTTTCATTCTGCTGCTACTTACAGTTGGTAGCATTGACTTGTGCAACCATCTACTGTAGATAAAGTCAAATTGCTATCTACCAAAGATGACAATGAGTTCTGCTGCTATCTACTGCACAGAAAGCTGAATTCAGTAGCTATCTACTGAAGATAGCATTGATTTCTGCTGCTGTCTGCTTTACACAGTGCTTCTGTTGCCATCTCCTGAAGATAGCATTGAGTTTTGCTGCTATCTGCAGTAGATTAGATTGAATTTTGCTTTGTGTCTAGAGGAGTTTAATTATGTAATGATCTACAGAAGATAGCATCAAATTCTCATTTAGATACACTGATACGTATGTAACGTTAAATTAGGTTGCTTTCTACTGGCGGTACCATCAAATATTAATGCTATCTATAGTAAACAGAGTATTGTTTTTTACTAATTTCTACTGCAGATAGAGGTGAATTACTTTGCTATCTTCACTTGTTATCTACCTGTCTACTAAAGTAGCATTGAATTCTGTTATCTACCGATGATATTATTAAATTCTGTTGATATCTGCTAAAATAATATTGAAGTTTGCTTATTTCAACTGAAGATAGCACTGAATTCTGCTACCATCTACTGTCTGCGCATATATAAATATTAAAATTCAGAATAACAGTCCTTTGGAATAGCGTTCCCAATGTAAAATTCAAAATGACGTTCCTTTGGAATAGTGGTCCCAATGTAAAATTTGAAATAACGGTCCTTCGGAATAGCGGTCCCAATGTAAAATTTGGAATAACTGTCCTTTAGAAAAAACGCCCATATTGCTAAATTCGGAATAAGGGTCTTTTGAAAAAACGGTCCTTCGGAATAACGGTCCTTCGGATTAAAGATCTTACTGTTCAATTCGGAACAATGCACCTAGTTCTAAATTCGGAATAATCTTTTTTTATTACGGTAGAAATTCCTCAGCTTTCACAAAAGGATCAATACATCAAATTATCATTACATAATACATACAAATATTTGACATGAGCTGAATCTCTCTGCGGGTCACTATACCGTATATAAAAAAACAGAATATACCGATTTTTACAAATAGAAAACACAGACACACAAAGAACAAAGACAAACAAGCAAACATACAAACAGACAAACAAAAACAGTTTATCACAATTTAAGCATGATAGGAGAAAAAACTCTTACGTAAACTACACTTACTAAATGTTCACATGAATTCACGCAAATAATTTTTCCGGACTTGCCACTTAGACTTGTATTGCTTGAAATTTAAATTGGTTAAATAAATATACTGTTCCAGTTTGAAAAAGGTTTCAACTTCATTTCTCAAAGCAGTGAAAGAAATATTTTTATTTTGGCATCCATTTCGATAAATATAGAATTTGGTTTTCAAAATGATTAAATTTAGAGCCTGATGCTTTTGTTCAGTGACCAATCCAATAATATTTGAATTTGACTTAAATTAACGGGAATACCAAGTTTGCTTAGAATCCAGTTTTGTAGTTCTAACCATAAAGGTTTAACTGATTTGCACTCTGTCAGAAGATGTTCAATGGTTTCTGATTTTTCACTGCAGAAAGTACATAAATCAAAAAAAAAAAAAAAAAAAAACAATTTGGTTAAATGGGTCCTGCAGGTTACTTGATTTCTGGGGTCATATCTTAAAAAATATTGACTCTACCTTTATGAACTTTTCAGGGATATTAGCTAACAGTCCCATCTTGCCTTACAACAAAGAATACGTAGTCAGGTGGTTTTGTTCAAAACTTATGGCGCCTGCCACCAAGTGTTGCGTTTTTATTGGGACACACGGTATATAAAAAAACAGAATATACCGATTTTTACAAATAGAAAACACAGACACACAAAGAACAAAGACAAACAAGCAAACATACAAACAGACAAACAAAAACAGTTTATCACAATTTAAGCATGATAGGAGAAAAAACTCTTACGTAAACTACACTTACTAAATGTTCACATGAATTCACGCAAATAATTTTTCCGGACTTGCCACTTAGACTTGTATTGCTTGAAATTTAAATTGGTTAAATAAATATACTGTTCCAGTTTGAAAAAGGTTTCAACTTCATTTCTCAAAGCAGTGAAAGAAATATTTTTATTTTGGCATCCATTTCGATAAATATAGAATTTGGTTTTCAAAATGATTAAATTTAGAGCCTGATGCTTTTGTTCAGTGACCAATCCAATAATATTTGAATTTGACTTAAATTAACGGGAATACCAAGTTTGCTTAGAATCCAGTTTTGTAGTTCTAACCATAAAGGTTTAACTGATTTGCACTCTGTCAGAAGATGTTCAATGGTTTCTGATTTTTCACTGCAGAAAGTACATAAATCATTATTTCTTCTACCAATTAGATGCATATAGGTGTTTGTTGTAAGGATTCTATTCGTAATTCTGTATTGAAACCATCGTAGTTTTACATCCAGAGTGCATTTAAAAGAAGCCAAGCAATACATTTTCCAAGTTGCGTCCGGAAAACTTACATTCAATTTGTTTTCCCATTTTTGTTTCGATTTCGGGATTTTTGAATTTACAAGGTAATTACACAGACGCCTGCAACCTGTTTTATCCTTCAAAATAAGGCTCATATGAAAAGGAATACAGGGTTTACACACTGGTATTATAGGACTATTTTTGTTAATTATAATTATGTTTAAAATTCTTTTGTATCACACAAAGTATACCATTATATTGCAAGAAATTTGTTTTCAAGCCATACTTTTGGTCAATTTCATTAACAAAATAGAAACGGTTTTCGTCATGGTTGACCAGATCTAGAATATAGTGTATTCCTGCCTCTTGCCATGGTCTATAGTTGATTTCCTTACCACCAATTTTAATATTATCATTGTTCCAAATACATAATCTAAGGACATCGTCAATTGTTTCTGGGAGATGTTTACTTTTGATTTTTGACCATGCTAAAAATACTTCTTTCCAAAATGTACTATGTGATTTTCTTGACAAATTTAACGTAAAATGTACCCCCATTTCTAATTCGGATATATCGCTGATCTCATTTAACTTATAAAATAATAAAATACCCTTTTCATCTATATTTCCTCTTAAAACACGCCTTATCCATGTACATTTAAGAGCTTGAAAAAATAAGTCAACTTTTACTAATCTTAAGCCGCCTTCGGAGTAGTCATATGACAGTTGATCCCTGCTGATTTTGTCACGTGTTCCTTTCCAAATAAAGTTATATATTTGTTTTTGTAAGTTTTTCATTATCTTTTCGGAGGGATTAGGATTAGGAATAGATAAAACAAGGTGGTTAAATGACAAACAAAAGAGAAGGGATGTTTTACATTACCTTCGTAATAAAAGGCCATCTATATTATGCTTACAGGATGTACATTTTAGTAAGAATATGGATTTAATGGTCAAAGCTGAATGGGGTGGCGAAGCCTTTCTTAGTTCGTTTGCTTCAAATAAACGAGGCGTTGCCATTTTTCTTAGCAATACCTTAGATTATAAGGTCCATGTCTGTAAAACAGATGAAGATGGCAATTGGGCTGTACTAGATATTTCAATAAATGATATTCGTGTTACACTTATTTCTTTATATGGTCCGAATGAGGATACGCCACAATTCTATCGTAATTTAATGGGGATAATTGAAGAAATCGACAATGCTCACTGTATTTTAAGTGGTGATTGGAATTTAATACAAAATCCAGAATTAGATACTTCAAATTATATCCGAATTAATAATCCAAAAGCTAGAGAGCAAGTTTTAGAAACTTGATTTAATAGACCCATGGAGAGTGTAGAATGCAAATGTGAAAATATTTACCTGGCGTCAGCCTAATCCGTTAAAACAATCTAGATTAGATTTCTTCCTTATCTCACAAGAGCTTTCAACGTATTTTGCCGATTCCAAAATAGACCCAGGCTATCGAACAGACCATTCTCTAATTAGTCTTATGTTAGATACTTCTCCTGTTAAACGAGGTAAAGGATTTTGGAAATTTATCAACACACTATTAAAAGATATTACTTATGTAAAAATCATTAAAGAAAAAAATAAAGATATTAAAAAACAGTACGCAGCAACACAACATCACTTGGATGATTTTGACCAAATTCCTCCAAACGAAATGGAGTTCTCAATAAATGATCAACTTTTTCTAGAGGTTTTACTAATGGAGATAAGAGGAGAAACAATTAAATATGCAGCAAAAAAGAAAAAAAGAAATCAGATGAGGGAACAAAATATTGAAAAAGATTTGGAAAGGTTGGAAAAAAAGCTAGCATCATCACACAATGGTGCCGATATTTTAGCGAACATAGATCGTAAAAAACAGGAATTAGAGGAAATTAGACGTGTTAAAATTGAAGGTGTAATGATTAGATCTAGAGCAAGGTGGGTTGAACATGGGGAGAAACCATCAAGTTATTTTATAAATTTGGAAAAAAGAAATTGCATAAATAAAACCATATCACAATTAGAAAATTCAAATGGTGAAAAAATTAAGGATCCAAAACAAAATTTTGGAAGAAACTCACAAATTTTATCATCATTTATATGAATGCAAAGAAAACAATTTAGAGGAGTTTGATCAAAATTTGCTAAGATTAGACATGCCTAAAATAACGCAAGATCAATTACAAAAGTTAGAGGGTCCACTGACTTACGAAGAAATATTAAATGCATTCAAGAAATCGCCAAACAATAAAAGTCCGGGTTCCGATGGCTTTACAACCGAATTTTGGAAATTCTTTTTCAGGATCTTGGTCCATTCCTTCTACGCTCTCTGAATTATTCGTATGATAAGGGAGAATTATCTGTGACACAGAGGTTGGGTATAATAACTTTCCTTCCAAATGGAAATAAACCCAGGCAATTTCTCAAGAATTGGCGTCCAATTACTCTTCTAAATATATCATTTAAATTAGCAACATCCTGCATTGCAGAGAGAATGAAAACAGTTCTTCCAAGTTTAATCAATGACGATCAAAAAGGTTTCTTAAAAGGAAGGTACATTGGAGAAAATATACGGTTGCTTTATGATTTAATCCTGTATACTAAACTGCATAATAAACCAGGAATGCTTCTTTTAATTGATTTTGAAAAGGCATTCGATTCGGTTTCTCATAAGTTTATATTTAAAACCTTAGACTTTTTGAACTTTGGACCATCCTTTCAAAAGTGGATTAAATTGTTTTATAATAAATGTGAAGCTACCGTTTTGATAAATGGCAACGCCTCTCCTCATTTTGAATTAGGTAGAGGTTGTAGACAGGGAGACCCCCTGTCGCCGTATATCTTTTTGATCTGTGCAGAAGTTCTAGCCTGTTTAATAAGAAAAAAAATGGCGGGATTAAGATTGACAATGTTGAATGTAAAATAACGCAATATGCCGACGATTCAACGGTTATTTTAAATGGTAGTAGGGAGAGCCTAATTCAGACATTGAACACGTTGGATTTGTTCGAACGCCTATCTGGTTTAAAAGTAAATGAAGAAAAAACACATGTGGTTTACATTGGGTCATATTGTAAGAAGAAGCAAGAGTATTGTGTAACAAATAAGAATCTCAATTGGGTTGAAGATGGGCATTTTGTAGCTCTGGGCGTGCATTTTTCAACAAATCTAGAGGAAATGGTGGATATAAATTATAATAAAGTGATGGAATCAGTATCAAAGGTAATGCAGCATTGGTCAAAAAGAAAGTTGACAGTTTTTGGGCGAATTACAATTGTGAAATCACTACTGATTCCAAAGTTTAAATTCGGAATAATGGTCCTTCGGAATAACGGTCCTTCGGAATAACAGACTGTCCCCATGGTCACAATGAATGTTTTAATGAGACAGGCTGAAAAATTACAATTTTTGAGTGAACAATAGATGAATATTTTATGTTTTGGTGGCCATTTTGATTTTGTTTGTGTTTCTACAAAAATGCTCAAGGTTTCTCGTCTGGCACCCATCGGATTCAGAATCAGCATAAAAACTGGTTTAGCCCGGTGGTCTGGACACCATTGAAAAACATAGCTAATGAAACAAGGTTGAAATGAGTTATCAATGAATATGTAGCCTGGACATGCCTCCATGTGATCATGAGTGAACATTTGATTTTTTAAAAATCAGTGAGCGATTGATCGATTGAGTGACTAGAACTATGTCACACGAAGTATTGATTGAATTGTCATCATTCCGCCCAAGCGGCGCCCAAGGCGCAAAACTGGTGTCAGAGCAGCTGGAGTGGGGTTTTATTTTCTTTGTATTTCTTTATTTGGGTAGGTACATGCGGTATTTTTTTGTGTACATCTTGAATATGTACTCTATCAAATGAGAAAAGTAAAGGTCCAGAAATTATTTTCCCTTTAATGCCACACCGACAGCTATGGTGATATTCACGGCAGGAACATGTTCAATTATAATTTAAATAAAGGCTTTAAGAACCTTCAGCTGTACACTGGGGTGTACAGTGGTAAATTTAACATTCCAACAGTTTTCACTGTACCCAATTCATTATTGAAGTTGGTAAGAATAATTATTTGTCCTTGTTCAAAAAGGGATTTAATGTTTATCTGTTCGGGAATACTGCTCTACTCTCTCGAGTTAAAATGTTGGTACAGTCCAGCTTTTTTCAGAAATACAAGTACATGGTTTATAATGTCTAGATATACTGCGTGTCTGACAAGAGTTTTTTGGACATTTATAATATAAAATGATTGACATTGTGCCATCAAGGAGATGTTTAAATTAGACTACTTGGCTTTTATAAGTGAATATTGCTATGTGAATGTGTCCATTTTATCTATAGGTCTTGGAAATAAATGTAAAAATGTACTCCATATTATATTGACACAAATATTATTTTACCTCCATATTGTATTTCAGATTCATATTGGCTAGATTTTTGCTTCAAAAATTTCCAAAATGCATGCTTACAAAAAACTAGAACGTTTTCAAGTCACACCAAACACGATATAACATTTCAGTTCTTTTGTTTTCTTGCTTTCATGGCTCACCTATGAAATGGCTACGTTTATAAGCTGGAGCTTTTCAAACTAGGGGCTTTTGGTGACATAGCAAAAAATAGGGTCCTTGGTGTTGAGACAGCAAATTTGGCCCATAAAGTGGAGGTCTTTGGGTGCAATTTCAAAAGTTCCAATTACAGTAGTGTGACAGACTCCTGAAGATTATATATTTGTCTGTATTATATTACTTAAATCATGTTAAATTAAATCATATAATATGAGTGGGAGAACTGGAAAGATTAATATGAAACTTGCGATGTGTTGTGCAATAAGCTGACTTATTGATTGACCTAGTTCTAAAAGGACTAGTGTGTGAGAACGTCCCTGAATGAACTGTCAGATATGTCCGCAATCTGTGAAAAAGGAGCCCAGTGTCTAATCAATCATCCGCCAGTTCGAAGACTGGACAGAGGTACTTTGTTTACCTATAGTAAGCAAAGATTGCACACCTGTTTATGACAATAGACTTTGTGTAATTGCTATTTCAAAACACTTCAAGCACAGTATGTGAACTTTCCTTTAAAGGAAATATGTTCCATGATCTGAATATTGGAAAATTTTGGTATGGATGGAAATCTTAAGTAACGTAGATACATTAAATAAAAAATAAGTTGAAATTGTCCCACATGTGTTGGTAGTTTGGCCTTTTTAATTTCCGCCAATAGCTTACTCAAAAGCGATTCCGACAAATCCACAACGCAGGCAAATGGTGACGGCAAAGGATACCATCCATATTTACTATCCGTGTAACCATCATATCGCAGTGTTGCCCACTTTCAATAATAATTTATCACAAACGAAATGAAACAAAATATGTCATTCTGTAACTTTTTTTTCTAATTTTATTATACTTTCATTAATCCATCCATATTACAGTGTCCCAGCAATAACAATTCGAGCCAACACGATGTTTTGGTCCTCACTTTGACCTCACGAGGGAAGCAAAATTGGGCGCTTTTGAATCAATGAGCTGTGGCGAAACATCCGCCCGTTTTCTTCGTCAAAAAAGCAAAACAATGCCTCTATTTTGTTAATTTTACATCAAATTGTAATTATTTTTTTTCGAGAATTCGGTGATGTATGTACATATATTTTAGAGATGTAAGTCAAACTGAAAGCTTGACAAAAAATCTTGACATATTCCTTTAAGCATTTTTTCAGCGAATGAAAAGATGGTGAAATTTCGACTTGTCTTCGCTTGTTTTTGTTTTGCAAAGTTATTTATCTTTGCCAGGTGCACGCGATTATCACGATTGTAGACCCTCAAACAGAAGGGTGGATAACTTTCCATACATTTGTTTTATTAAAAACTGTTATGTATCTTTATTATAATTCCTGAAAAGAGTTGTCAGAATTGTCAGAGCTGCACCAACATTTGGAACCTTGGAAAAACAAAGGTTAACCATAAAATTCCAGCAGGACATTGCTTCTTTACCAGTGAAGTTTCAGCTTTAACGCACTGAGGTATCACGCTTGGTGCTGGGGGACATCCGAGTTGCCATTATACTTCCAGTTGTTCTTCAAGTTAACAACTTCACAAATTAAATCGGCCGTCAGACCAAAAGGACTTTTTGCGATATGGTAACGGAAACTATTGAACTGTACACAAGTCAAGAATTGTGTCGCCAATATTTATGAACCTGATTCACGAGACTGGTCGCACCCACACCCGAACTGTAAACTTTGGAAATATATGAGATGTTTTTTGTTTAATTTGATTTTTAAGTAGGAAGAATATAGATAATAATTTTGTGCATTGTTAATTCTGTAATATTGAATGGATTTTAATTTATGTTTAAAATCATAACTGTTGAATTTACATCTTGGTCAAGTCAATCTTCTTACAAATAGTCATGTGAATTTTTGTTTTATGAACCCCGGGAGGTTACTTTTCTGACCTTTTGATTACGTCTCGTACAGTATTAAAATGCTTTTACAAAAATGATGTCATTTGGTGGGATAATGTGCTGAGAAATGGGCCCCGGAGCTTTAACATACTTTTCTTCCAAATGGAAATGCTTTTAAAATTAATGAACATTGTGTGCAAATTGAAACATGAAACCTAAAGAAGAGATATTTGAATGTTTAATAATCTTTCATGGGCCAAAGCATGCAGTGTTGAAAAAAATGTGCTCTTGCCCAACCCCAATGGGCAATCTCCATACTACTAGCATGGTGCCTCTTACATTGGAGCTAACAAGCCAGGGTTGGTAGAGGATTGATAGATATCATCCTATAGGTGTTTGGTCTGATTGGTGATAAATTATGTAACTTTGATCATTTTATAATGTACATATATTTGTTTTATAAGTTATATAGTAAAAGATATGCTGAGTCTTTGAAGATATTGAAATTTGCAAACATTTTCTTCATGATTTATGCACACTTGCAGTATAAATAATTGTTACAACATTCGCTGGAGTCACTCATAGTATACCAACGACCCCTTAAAACATTGAATAGAATCGTTTATTCCGCAGATACACCTTAGTTTTAAAGTCTGGGTCGGCATACAGATTGGCATGTACACTTTCAGCCTACAATTGGAGGGACACAAAACTAACAGTAAGCTCAATTGTGCTCACAGAACATGAATCTAAGCATTGAAATTATGCCATATTTAAGTTTACCTCAGATCCAAATCTGTGTACACCCATATGGCCTTGATTCAGTGGTTCAGTTTGGAGCAAATTTTAATAATCAGACCAATTGTGAAGGTCAGAAGCATTTTTTTGTTTTTTCAGAGAATGCCCTTTTATTTGACTTATGTGACCTTTTGCCACAAAACTGAGTACTCTCCAATGCACGCCTTGAGTCTTCTGGTTCCTTCTGATTAAGTAGTGAATGGTAAAGCTCAAATTCCTGTGTGTCCCAAAAGGACTTTTTTGTAATGAGAATAATTATTATCGGAGATTTCGATAATAATTCAATGGCTGATGAATACATCCTTCCCATAAATAAATTGCTAGGAACAGCAGCAGAAGGAGTTAAGTGAAGCGAGAGGTAGCATGGGAATTGGGGGTGGGGAGTTTAGGGAAGTTGGTAGGAACAGCATGACATATGTCTATGCTCATCCATTGGCTCATCTGTTTTGTTCGCGTAGTCAAGCAGATTTCATTTTTTTTAGTGGGGCTATTTCCATTTCCCTACGCACTGTGTAGACAAATTATCAATGCATGATTTTTGTCCAATCATATTTCCCTTCTTAAAATAACTTTTATGAATGACATAAGTGCTGAAGTAGAGGGAAATTAAAAGCCCCTCATAAAATCATAGAGGGGCGAAACAGATCATGGGGGGGGGGGGGGACGTAAACAAAATTAACTCAGGGGGCGGGCAGCTAACCACCCCCTCCACCACCCTGGCGCCCGCCCCTGTGTTTATGCAACAATAGGATGGGTAATATATTTCTTTCTTCTACAGAATATCAATTGATGGTTGATGAGAAGCCAGAGTTGGAAATTTATTTTCCAATTAACTATTGGTAATGTGCCTTATAAAGATGAACTCCAATCGCACCAAGTTACTGACTTATGGTAAGACGCTCTTTTGAAACTAAATCACCACATGTTTTAATAATGACACACAAAATCCCACAACCACACAACAATTGGAACAAGCCAAGGCATGCGTAGCATAAATGCACAAAAGAGCTTTGCCGCTCACAGTGCGCAAAATTGGTGGGGTCGGAGGAAAAGAAATAAGGATCGATGAATAACACTCTTGTTATTTGCGCTGCGTAAATAAGCTCTCACTACACAATGTTCCAACACAATTAACTATTATGACTACTTTTCTCCAATAGCTACAATTCACACATTACATTTCACAAAGCCACTCATACGATCAGAAAAAGGATTTTGCATGATATCATAAGTGACCTTGAAGCGGCGTTGAAATCT
Source organism: Ophioderma brevispina (assembly GCA_023653785.1). NCBI lineage: Eukaryota > Metazoa > Echinodermata > Ophiuroidea > Amphilepidida > Ophiodermatidae > Ophioderma > Ophioderma brevispina. The sequence goes on along the minus strand of JAMKCH010011844.1, from coordinate 55,419 downwards.
GGAAATGTCAAATGGGGAATAAAAAACAACATCACCACTTTTTCAACTGTCCTCGATCATTTAGTAGAGGCCATCTTAAGTATCGCGACACATTAAGTTTGTGTGCAATTTCAGGTGAAGTTAGAAGCGTATATAAATTTGTAGTTAGAGTGAGCACCATGAAAAATTGCGGGATTAACTAACTTATGACAGCGGGTTTCCTGATTTATATTATTAGCAGACATCTAACCACTGTTACTGATAGACAGTTACCCGTGAACATTTTCTATCATTCAACTATAGAAGTGGTTTTAATGTGCAATTTCAATTAACATGTTGACATGGGTAGTGTATCTTTTGTATCGATCTATGCTAATGATACCAGCAACGGATGTATGACCAAATACCCAGCCTAATTCCAGGATCATGTTGTTTATATGTTTTTCATCTTTGTGCAACATAGAGCTCAACCCTGGCAGGGAGACATATTGTAACATCTGTAAAAAGTATGGCAAAAAATCTTGCATGACTACATGTGAAGTTTGTTGTGTCCCTCTACATAACCAGTGTGCCATCGATAGTAAATTTTGTAAAAACTGTTATTACCCGTGCGGACTTTGCAAGAAATGTGTTGTCGATGGTAGAGATGCTGCAGTGCAGTGTGATGGATGTGACTTCTGGATCCACGATAAGTGTGCTAATATCGATGAAGTCACGCACACGAGACTTGCTGACAGCGATGAAATGTGGTTTTGCCCGGATTGCGTCAACAGCAACGACAGTCACTATTCTTCTAAAAGTTCTGAGCCGATAGTTCTCAGAATAATTCGCCCCAACAGCAATCAACAAGAAAACAACACACTCTTCGCTGCTTACTTATCAACTGCCAAAGTATCACCAAGAAGTCAGCTGATATAGCAGCACTCATAGAGCTATATGTAATATGTGGGACTGAGTCGTGGTTGAAGTCAAAGACAAACAATGCAGAGATTTTTCCACCCAACTTTACTGTATATAGGAAGGATAGGGTCACCGACACTCAAGGCGGGGGAGTTTTTCAGGCAATTAAGGATGATCTCGCCTGTAACCATCGTAAAGATCTTGATTCTTCTTGTGAAGTTATCTGGAGCGAGTTGAACATGAAAAGGCCAAAAATCGCTTATTATTGGTAATTTCTATAAGAATGGTGAAAAGGTTGATGAACTTAATGCATCCATTTTGAAAATAGGAGACCAGATGAACAGTTCAAATCTACTTCTAGTAGGTCATTTGAATGCAGGCAACATTGACTGGAAGACCAATTCAGTTGTCAGCAGTAGAAGTCGTAGTAGGAAGGCTGCTGCAAAATTGCTCAGTCTGTCACAGGATCATAATCTCTATCACTATCAGCATGTCACCGAGCCCACCAGGAAAGATCGCATCCGTGACTTAGCTTTCACCAATAATATGACCACTGTGAAGGAAGTGACTGTCATAGATGGTATCTCAGATCATGATGCAGTATTGGACGATATGGATCTTCGTCCCACCAGGAAGCGTAAAGTGAAACGCAAGAAATTTTTGGTGAATAAAGCGGACACTGAAGCCATTAACAGCCACCTTGTTAACTTCTCCACTGAGTATTTTAGTGAGCATATCAACAACGGTGCTGCTGAGAAATGGAATGCCATCAAGGACAGTATCCTGGAAGCAATGGATAAATATGTTCCTAGCCGGATGACAAGTTCTAGGTTCAATCTGCCTTGGTTCAACAGGTCATTGCGGAGGCAAGGCAGAAAGAAGCAGAGACTTTACAACCGTGCCCGGAAGTCAAAGACTACTCAGGACTGGAATATTTTTTACATTGCAAGGAGAGAATTCACCAGAGCGGTGAGGAGAGCTAAGGCAAAGTTTGTTGATGAATTTCTTCTTTCAACCATACAAGATAAGCCCAAGGCATTTTGGTCTTATATTAAGAACTTAAGGCAAGAAAATTCAGGAGTTGGTGACTTGAAAAATAACAACAGGACAGTTAGTGATGCGAAAAGGAAAGGCTGACATTTTGAACCGCCAATTCCAGAGTGTATTCACAGAAGAAAAGGACAACATCATGCCAAGTGTGAATTTTACTTTGCCTTGTGATATATCCAATTTGACCATTAGTGTAGTTGGTGTTGAGAAATTGCTTAGGAACATTGATGGTTCTAAAGCCATGGGACCAGAAGGAGTTCCCCCATGGTTTTTAAAACTAGCTACAAACCAGCTTGCCCCTTTGCTTAGCGATATGTTCCAGACATCAATTGACAGTGGTGAGATACCTAAGGATTGGAAACTGGCAAACATAGCACCAATCTTCAAGAAGGGAGACCGTGCTGACCCAGCGAACTACCGTCCGGTATCTCTCACCTCTGTTGTTTGCAAATTACTCAAACATATCATACACAGTCATATCATGAAGTTCTTTGAGAAAAAAAACATCTTGTCAGATAACCAACACGGCTTTAGATCAAAAAGATCAACAGAGACTCAGCTTATCCTTACCATCAATGATTTGGCTTTGGCTCTGGAAGACAAGAAAACTGTCGATGTAGCTGTGTTGGACTTTACAAAAGCATTCGACAAAGTACCCCACAGACGCCTTATGCATAAGTTACATCACTTAGGTATTAGAGGCTCACTTCATACATGGATTTCAAATTTTTTGACTGGGCGTCAACAGAGAGTGGTTATTGACAGCGAGTCATCTTCTACTGCTGAAGTTACATCAGGGGTACCAGGAACGGTGCTAGGACCATTATTGTTCCTTTCATATATAAATGATTTACCAGATAAGCTCACTTCCAAAGCAAGATTATTCACAGATGATTGCCTGCTGTATCTCCCAATATCAAATGAAAATGATGTTTCTATTCTGCAAAACGATCTCAAGCTCCTTGAACTGTGGCAGGAGGAGTAGTTGATGAATTTCAACCCATCTAAGTGTTGTACCATCACATTTGCCAATCGAAATCCTCCGGATAGGTGATATGTATTCGGTGGTGAACAACTGTCCTCAGAAGAGTCGCATCCATACCTTGGGATTGAACTTCATAATACACTCAGCTGGAATAAGCAAACTCAGATCGCTGCTAACAAGGCTCAGAAGGTTCTTGGGGTTATTAAATGTAATATGTGGAGCTGCTCTGAGAAGGTCAAGTCTACTGCATACCTTTCTCTGGTACGGCCGCACTTGGAATATGCAGTCGCTGCATGGGATCCTTATCTGGAATGTAACATCAAAACCCTTGATAGAATCCAAAGGCAGGCTGCTAGATTTTGTAAGCGGAATTACAATCGTGAGGAGGGTGTTGTCACTTCGGGATCTTCAATGGGGAGATCTCAGGCTTCGGAGGAAGATGCAGAGATTGAGTATGCTGTACAAAATACACAACAACCTTGTTGACGTTTCATCTGGGCCTAATCTCATTGTGAATTCAAGGAATACCAGAGGGCACCGCCAAAAGTTTCTGTGCTACAAAAAGTCTGTGATACAAAAGAAGCTTATAAGAACTCATTTTTTTCCAAAACAATAAAAGAATGGAATCAATTGCCTGGCTATGTTGTCAACTCTAACTCAATCCAACTCTTCAAGGACAACCTAAATAAGTATTTTGCTAGTTTTTTCACTGTGGTCACCATGTCCTTCTTCATGTGAGTCACTTGGTCAAAAGTTGGTGTGATATGCAGTTATTGCAGTTTACCGACTCAACCAAAAAGAAGAAGAAGAAGACCCTATACATAATTATACATCATATATATCATTCATTCATACAAACAAATACACACACCATACATATGTATCATTCATTTATACACACATATACAGTGTGTCACTTGGTGTCAGCTGCAATAAGTTTTGAACAAAAACACATGATTACTTGTTCTTTGTTGTAATGTAAGATAGCACTGTTAGCTAACATCCCTGAAAAAAAATCGTAGTGATAGAGTCAATAGTTTTTAAGATATGACCCCGACAATCAAGTAACACGCAGGACCCATTTTACAAAAATGAGGAGCTGGTAACCACAAGACTGGCAATGAAGAACAGAATGGCAAATACAATATTGATTGCAATCAACATTTACTTGCCCAAATTTCTTGTACAATAACTTCAAATGGATGAAATAACTGCATTTACATAATTATTATTTAACTGATAATGATAAAGCATTAATTATTGGTGATACAATACGTTTCAAGATGATTATAAAAACTATGACTAAGTCATAGACAAACTCCACATTACATACATTGTAAAATGATAAATGCATTGGGTTGCAACTTCCTTGTTACTGAAAATAATGTTACATTCTCAACTTTATGAAAGTAAAACATATGTTTTCAACACAAACTCAATAACAATATCAGTATATTCACTCTGTCATGAATTTTGGGTTAAGATAACTCTTTGTGTGCCGTCACAAAATGATGATGAATGATTAGCTCTAATACAATGCTGTCTAATGTGGACAATACGAAGAGTTTGTTAGTTTGTTTATCGTACATTCCTAATTCCATCTTTTAAGTGTGTTAAAATGCACTTTTATTAACTGTTATTACCAATGGAAACATTCATATGTTAATATCTGTTGCAGTACCTGTCTTACAAAAAAATGAAAATGGTGGTTGGTCTTAGAGATTCATATTGGTGGTTCTGGGCGCAAAACATACAGTGTCGTATTAGTTAATAGCGCCTCAATTTGGTTAAGTGGGTCCTGCAGGTTACTTGATTTCTGGGGTCATATCTTATTAAAAAATATTGACTCTACCCTTGTGAAATTTTCAGGGACATTAGCCAACAAGGAATAAGTAATCACATGCTTTTGTTCAAAACTTATGGCACCTATCACCAAGTGTTGCGTTTTTTTGGGACACACGGTACACACACACACACACACACACATATATACATACATGTTTACACACATACATCATACATACATACACACATACATACATACATACATACATACATACATACACACATACATACATACATACATACATACATACATACATACATACATACATACATACATACATACATACACGCATACATATATACATGCATGTATACAGGGTGACCCAATAAAAACTTTACCCAAAATGAAAGTGATATTTTTCAACTTTCTGTAATTTGATATTTGTGGATTTTATTTTATTATAAAGAATAGGCTCTTGATGTTACACGCTTTTTTTTTTTTTTTTTTTTTTGTGAAATTTTCAGGGACATTAGCCAACAAGGAATAAGTAATCACATGCTTTTGTTCAAAACTTATGGCACCTATCACCAAGTGTTGCGTTTTTTTGGGACACACGGTACACACACACACACACACACACACATATATACATACATGTTTACACACATACATACATACATACACACATACATACATACATACATACATACACACATACATACATACATACATACATACATACATACATACATACACGCATACATATATACATGCATGTATACAGGGTGACCCAATAAAAACTTTACCCAAAATGAAAGTGATATTTTTCAACTTTCTGTAATTTGATATTTGTGGATTTTATTTTATTATAAAGAATAGGCTCTTGATGTTACACGCATTCTCCTAATTGCGGTAAATGCATCGTTTATCCATCTTCGTAGTTCTGGTAATGTGTTTGGGGGACCCTCACTGTAAACTCTAGCTTTTACATCACCCCATAGCGGCGTTAGATCCGGTGATCGAGGGGGCCATTCCACCGCATGCCCTAATCCAATGATCCAATTTGGAAAGAGTTCTAGCTGAGGGCAGTTCTAACCATTACAGACCTGTGTGCTGGTGCACCGTCTTGAAGAAAACAGGCACGACAAATTACTCCATTTCTTTGCTGCTGAAAAATGCGCCACAACTCTGGTTCCAAATGTTGATTAATGATATTCAAATTTCTATCAATAAAAATGGGCCCAATTAGGTTATTGTTACCTTTAACAGCTGCTAAAACTGCAACTTTTATGCGATCATTAGGTCTGTCGTAGACAAAATCATTGGGAGGGTTCCCTTTTGGCGCATACTCTCTCACATTTTGAGAGTTCACTGAGCCAATTGGCCTCATCAACAACAACAAGAGGTTCTCTTAAGAAGCGCTGTGGTCTGTTGATTAGCCAATTGCAAAACACCAGCCTACATTGAGGATCACCTCATCCAAATTATGGCATTTTGTATGGATGTCATTTGATGGGCTAACAATGTGCTGAAATGACAATCTGGAGACATTTGCGACACGGTTTCTCCTTTGCTTGTGCATGGGTTGTTGGTTGCAAAGCTCCTGTCTTACAGCTTGAATGTTCGCAGGTTTCTGACGCTCCTAGGCTGTCTGCTTCATCCTTTGTTGACATTTTCCAATGTTCCCTCTGCTTCAAACAGTTAATTCTCATGTTACAGATAGCAGGCTTGGTTTGTACTCTCACTCCGAGGAACCTGTTTGGCCATTGCCGTTGCACAGCTACGTAGCTACCAGTTTGGTAGTAAATCTTAACCGCGAAGGCTTGTTGTTGTGGCATAAATTGAGGTGGCATAAATTGAGGTGCCATTACTATGAGAATGTTTTAAGTTCTCGTTCAAGAAAGATATCTGGCTTTAAGCACAACTGCACGCTACAGTATGATTTTAGATTTGAAAAGCCGCCCTGACACAAGACAGAAAACTGGTATTTAGCACAACTGCATGCTATGATTTCAGATTTGAAAAGCCTGGTTAACAAAATAATTGATGTGTACTTATCATTCCATCATGGAATACCCATGGACAAGTCTGTTTTGCTGACTCATTGTTCGTTGGACCATATCTTGAAAACCACTCAAACAAAATGAATAATTTTTTCAGGCAAGATGATAAATCAATGTCATGCACATCAAATTGTTTGTCTGGTTTTAAGTATTAAAACAAGTTATGGTTTGTGCTATCTCAGAATTATGGGTCTAGAGTTACATGCAGTGATATGCAACAAAAAGTCAAAAATCAGTTTTATTTAACACTACAAGGTCTTCCTACTTCTGTTGGTGAACAAGGGGGTTCTATAGACCCCCTGGAAACCACTTTCCCAAAGGGATTTTTGCACAAAATGTATACCACACATGTAGGACCATAAGACAATTACATTTAAGCAATAAATAAGAATCCCACAAAGAAACCTAAAAATTAGGGGCAAAACATTATTTTCAAATGACAAGGATTGATGGAGATGTAAGAGAGTTAATTGAGGCATTTTAGGTCAAAGTCATTTTGGGCCCAAATAAGCTCATTGTGTAAAATGCACCATGTAGATTCTATGGACAGTATCATGTATTCATATCCAATTCATATGCAAAGATTTATTTCTCATCTACACATCAGATGGTAACATAAATTACACATCATAAAACGAAGAGCTCGTTCCCCAAAGGGCCTAAATCCACTTTTGGTCAAAATTGAGTTATAAGATTTTGACACTAATTTCATGCTTCAAGCATACTCCATTCCAAAGGTATGGGTTTTGGCATTTTCCGAACATTTTTGGAGATGTTCAGATTTTTGAAAAAGTTTGCTAATTTCTTACAGGAAATGACAAAATTATCCAACTTTTTTCCATGAAAATTGCTGTAGTATCATTCTTAGCAAAATTACCCACCAAAAAGGAAATTTTGAAGGCGATATGGTGTTGAAAATACTTCAAACATATAAATCAGTGGTTTTGCTAAAAATACTCGAATTGGCAGCCAACTTGAAAAACAACTAAGTGTCATTACTTGATGAGTTTATAAGCTATTTTGATGCGGTTTTTCATCTCTACCCGAGATTCCCTTTAACACGAATCTTGTTTTAAGATCATGGCTTTAATGGAAAGTAGTTTGCCCAAATTTGGTCTGCAAATATATTTTCCAAAAGGGCCTACTGAAATCCACTCCACACAGAAAATAAACAAATGCATAGAAAACCCTTTAAAAATGAGAGAGTAAAACTAATATGGTTTTTCGGCTCCTACATGTGGGATCTTTCTTTGACAATAAAATTATATTAATTGATTTGATAAAGTTCAATCTGGTTATACATGTATTAAAAAAAGGTGATTTTCTCAGAACTATGAAAAAGTGGATTTAACCCCTTTTGGAAATTAACTCTTCAAATACTGATAAATATAAATTGTAGTTATCAACCAAGTTAATCAGGATTAAAACATATTACTAAAATATTTTGCTGTAGGTGATTTTATTTTCTCTCATTTGCAGGTCATGCATGTGAGCAATCATGTGGTGCCAGTGCTGGCTATATGCAGTACAAGGATGGAGACAGGGTTATGCAACTAAAGCATTTCACCCCACTATATCTAACAGCATCACCAGTTTACTCTAATGACTTGGCAGCTGATTGCAATGGAACTCTAAGTGGACTCAACAATACCCAGAGCAATGGCTATGCAGTCTTCCCACTACCCCTTAATGGCCTTCGAGCACAAAACTCATTAGCTATTGATAGTACAAGTGATGTTGCATCCAGTCTGAATTTTCCCCGAAAAAGATGGATCATTTGACAATGCAGAGATGGACACGGGTGTTATTGCAAGTAAGTCCAGTGGGAGTGTGACTAAATTTTCAACAAGACAAGCAAATGGTACAATCAGTAGAAAACCATCAAGCGGTGAAGACCGTGACTCTGTATGCATGATTTCAGGTAGCTCGCTAGACCAACCACAAGTAGGAATTGACCTTAACACATCCATGCAATGTCTAGCAGAAGAGGTAGGAGATGGATACTTTGAATATGGAGAAGATGGTCAGATGTATGCATGTCATTATGTATGACATCAAAACAAGGCAGAATTGATGTCTTCATGCAACCATGTAGGCTTGGTGGTATACTTGCATGGTTGACTCAGCAAGATATCATGCAAGATTGGGGAGCGACCTTTTATGAGTTATCTGATTCTTCTGTTTGCAATTTTGTAATAGATAAAAGTATTCCAGATGACTTTGTCATTTCATCAGACGACCTCATCTTGGTGATCTTTGCCACAGCCACTGAATGCATCACAAAAGCTTGTACTGCTACAAAATGCACAAGTGACTTCTGTTATAATTTTGAGTCTTAACACCATTTGAAAACAGGAAGTCAGCTCATGGTAGAAGCACTGGTACATCTTGTTTTGGCAAGTCAAAAAGTGCTACCTTAGTTGCTTTATCTCAAAGTGCCTTTGATGAGAATGTAGTAACCAGAAGTGCAATGAAGAATTATAAGTGATGAATAAAAATATCTGATATGGTCAGGAAAAAGTTCTTGTGCCAAAACAAGAATCTTGCAAGTACATAGGATAGCAGCATAACACACTCCTCCAATGCACCTTCATTGTGATTAGCTATCATATAGTTAAATACCATCTCCATTTACCTACCAACCAGTTATATCAGCAAATTATATCAGCAAATGCACAAAGTATTCAGATTAAAATGAATTACATAGATACATGTTAACCAGTACTTTTGACATTCGAAATGTGTTATGTTCATCACTTAACACAAGGTGATTTGTTACCGTGAGTAAACATATTTTGAAACCCATCAACAATTAGTGTCTTTATTTTATAATCAATTAACACTCCCACTCATTTATGTAATACACAAATGAAGCAAGTGTTGCTTGTTTTTTTTCTCTCTCATATTGCATGTTACCAAGAACAATGTGAATTTCAACCTATATTACAACCAAATGAAACTGAGAATTCCAATGTATATTTGAATGCTGTGTGTGTGCTTGCTTATGCCTTGATACAAAGCAGGTCTTTGATATATTCCTTTGATAGGCATATATTTTATTTGATATTTTGATGGTTAAATGCAACAATTATCTAAACCAACACCTTGTATATTAACTTTTGTAGCATTTGTTATATTTACTTGGAGCGTTCCTGTTTTGTCCTGTTGCACAGAATGCCGAGCCAAATGTGACACCTAATAACTGCCCATTTTATGACCAAATTCCTTGTCAACAATGTCAATTTGTTTCTTGAACATGGTACCACTGTTTGATATGTTTTGTTTGTACTTTCCATTGGCATCTATTAATTTCCATTAGACCAAACTGGATAGCACGTTTGAGATGCTGAGAAGTAATTCTTGTGAAATGTTTTTTTAATGTTTGTAACTTTGTACTGCCCTATAATTAAAATATCAATGTTTGTGCATTAATCCTCATTTTCTTATTCTTTAAAAGGTATTTTTAACAAATTTTACCCAACATGCCTGGTATTGTCACAATTATATCATAATCACTGAAACCTTTAAAATTTTTCAATTCATTATACATGGCATAATATTTGTGTTGAAAAACTTCCAATCGATTTTCATCTAGTTTTCGGCCTTTGATGATAATAAATTGTTTTATACACATTCAATTATTAACCAACACCACAAAAATATTTTTCAAAATATTAAAAACAATAGCTACTTGTGAGACAACTACTCACATCCTCAGACAATGAGCACATAGGGCAGTATTGTCACTTGTAGGTCAAAAGAAACACAAAGGATGGTTAAGAATTACATAAAGCTTTAGCAACCTTTTTGAGCAATTTTTAGCACAACTGAGGGAAACAGAAGTTGGTAGTATCCTCCTTGGTACGATGATGGTTAAGCTTTTTTTCCATTTTCATTCTTTCCCAATACCTGAGATTCTTTTGTATTTCATATTCAAAAAAATAAGTGGGCAGTATTTTGGCATATTGAATGGAAAATGCCATAAAATTCCAAAAATGGTTGCCAACATTTTTAAAAATGACTGGGTCTTAATAGAGGCTGTTCACAAATGCCAATATTTTTCCTTACATGCAAAGAAAATGCCAGTGCTACATGTAAAACATAATGCTAGTGCAACATGTAGAAACACTGTTGCAAAGTACACTTTCGATCATTAAAAATATTTGAAAAGTATACTTTTAAATAAAAGAATGGGCAGTTGTTGAATATATTATTTAATAACAGAATGAAAGTAACACTTTGGATGTGGTCTTTTAATTAGGTCATATATATTATATATAATTATATATTATATATAATATATATATATATTATATATTATACAAGTTTCTGGTACACGTTGGAATTTAAAAGAGTGCTCGACTGGTTTACAGGAGCGTAGTAATGAAGAAATGAAAACATGTTGTTCTTATTCCATGAAGTTTGATTTTTATTTATTTTTATATATATATATATTGCTGTACACTACATGATTGTATTAGCTGCTGCTACTACAATTGGATTCAGGCGTAAGTGATTGTTAAGTCTCTCTTTAAAAGAGCCACCTGCTAATCCAGCATAAGCATTTGGAACATCCCAACTGGCAACTGCGGCTTTGTATACAACTTGTTAAGATAGGCAATTCCCGCAAATGAACAATCACACAATGTCATTTAGGCACAAAAAATATGAAAAGGAGACAGAATTGTCAAAACACATCTGGAAGTTGAAAAGGAATAGTAAGGAATACGAATGAGACTATCAGGACAATGTTACCTATGTTTGGACAAGAAACTAGAAATAAGATCTGAATTGATAAGCAAATGTAGACATGGTAGAAAACCACCCAACTCTGTCAAAAAGAAATAAAACTTTTGTGTCCATCCTAGCTCAACTCAGTAGCTTCAGGATCGCCGAAAGGCATGAAACACATGTAGTAATACAGCAACCAATAGAATATTACAAGCTCTACTATGTGTAAGTATCAGGCACTTTTTTCTTGGTTGATGATAAACCTTACATCGATATATACTTTTAGTATAACCAAAAAACTATCAAGACATTTTCAGTAATTGAAACAATTATATACACCCAAAATTGTTGAAATTCAATGTTAAATTTATTTATCAAAAATACAATTTGATTAACTGCACCAATTTCATAAACTACATTTTTCATCGGAATATATTTTCACAGTTTTGATTATCGCATGTATGTCTGCATGCATGTGTGTGTGTGTACATGTTGTTTTGTAGTATACCTTATATCAAGTGCATATATTTTATATTAAAGTTTTACTTCAATTGCTGGTCAATGCAGAAATAATTACACATTTTATATGTAACCTGTTTTAACAATACATAATTATTTAATAGAATGTTAATCATGGTTCATTTTAAATTTGGAAAATTCTGAGAAAGAAAGTTACTAAATAGCCTTACACCCAAGGATTTCTCAAAAGTTTTGAGCACACATGAAACATGAAAATAGGTATAGTCATTTCAATGTTATTTTAGGTTTTCTGGTGCAATCTGACATGCCTGAAGAAAATATCAATGCATGGGAGAGGGACAGGTTTCAAAGAATTGGTACCTATGATTAGCAAAATTTTGCCAGTTTTCCATTTTTAATAGATAAATTTCCCAATACTGCTATCATTTTTGTGTGCAGCAATGATAAACCCTATGTATATCAAACAGTTTTGAAAAGTGGGCAGCCACACCTCCACTTTCAAAAATACATCGCGGTCCCCGGACTGTGAGTGTCGTCTGCCGTTGGGTTTGTGAATAGGGCCAAAGGTCACATGAGGTCACCAAAATGTCACCCCACCCCACCTCCTTTCCACCAAGTTACATCATAGCCTTTACGGAACTCACACAGCAAGAAATATATTAAGGGTTAACATTTTGACCAGCCAAAGGTCACATGAGGTCACCAAGGTCACATGAGGTCACCAACATGTCACCCCACCCCCTCCTTTCCACCAAGTTATATCTTTGTAGCCCTTACGGAACTCATACGGCATGCACTATATTATGGATTAACATTTTGACCACAGACACACACACAGATACACAGAGTAATCCCTATGTGCCTTCTGCAATTCTTGCAGACGACACAAGCAATTTTGCTTGCCATGACTCATGAGGATGTGAATTGATGATTGATGATACATAATGGCTTATAAATGCTGCATATAAAAATGATAGTAATAGTATTCAAAATTTCTCAGATGAAGTGCCCAGTGGTTTTCCATTCCCGCTCTAAAATTGGTTCTGGACCTATCCTCAGCAAGCCCACTTTCCCAAGGATTTTAAAAACTGAAATTAAAGGCACTATCATTTATCCACTGAAAACAATCATAATATTCAAAATTTGCAGTAGTCATCTAAAAGTGAAGGATAAGTCTCTAGAATTTTTTTTTTCCAAATAAAATAAAAAGGAAGAAAACAACAGTGTTCAAAGATATGAATCTCCATTCAAATATGTGTTGTAGTAAGTGTCCATACAGACAGTAATGACTAAAATATACGATTTTGTTTTTATTAAGTTGCTTTTAGACATCACTTGCAGATTTTGTTAGGATTGCTATACTTGTTACAGACATGCAAAATCTGATTTTTGATGGTTTTTGCCATTTTTGATTTGGCAATCACTGATGGTGCCTTTCTGCAAAATGTGGTATGGAAAATGACAAGATTGTGCCATAAATTTACACACACATGGAATGCTGACAAAATGCTCAAGTAGCATTTGCAGGATTTTCACTGATATTGTTAAAGGTAAACAGTAAATAACACCCAAAACTGTTTAAAATGCTTCAAAGTTTCATGTCTATAATGGTTATGCTTATTTTTGTTCCTTGGAAGATAGAATGGCAAACATTTGCAAAAGTAAATTTATGCTGAGGGAATCTTCATGTTTTGCACATAAATTATGGTATACCATGATCTTTTGCTTCAAATGTGTTTTTCAGTGTCAAATAATATAAAAATGTTTTTTGTTGCTAAAGGGCTATATCTTTAATACCCCCATCCCCAGAACCTCAGATTTTTGCAGAAGTGATCAATATTTGGTGTCTGAAGAAAGCCATTTTCCCTGTGAAATTTTAGGCTAAAAGATGTTTGGTTTCGATTTTATGAGTGAAAATATGCCCCATTTTGGTAAACGAACATCAATTTTACACATTACTCTATGGGGCTTACAAATCATGATTTAGCCATCACATCAAAAAGGATTGAAGTATTGGCGTGAAACTTTACAGATGTGATATTGGATTGAAGTATTGGCGTGAAACTTTACAGATGTGATATTGGATTGAAGTATTGGCGTTAAACTTTACAGATGTGATATTGGATTGAAGTATTGGCGTGAAACTTTACAGATGTGATATTGGATTGAAGTATTGGCGTGAAACTTTACAGATGTGATATTGGATTGAAGTATTGGCGTGAAACTTTACAGATGTGATATTGGATCAAGGTCATCTAATCAAGATAAAAACATAAATTGGGTCATTACCTTTAAATCTTTGCCTTTCATATTTTCACTGTAAATCCCTTCAAAGCCTTACATCAATGGAAAAATCAGGGCTTTAAAGGGACAGGGGAGTTTTTTTTTTTTTTTTTTTTTTGCAGACGACACAAGCAATTTTGCTTGCCATGACTCATGAGGATGTGAATTGATGATTGATGATACATAATGGCTTATAAATGCTGCATATAAAAATGATAGTAATAGTATTCAAAATTTCTCAGCTGAAGTGCCCAGTGGTTTTCCATTCCCGCTCTAAAATTGGTTCTGGACCTATCCTCAGCAAGCCCACTTTCCCAAGGATTTTAAAAACTGAAATTAAAGGCACTATCATTTATCCACTGAAAACAATCATAATATTCAAAATTTGCAGTAGTCATCTAAAAGTGAAGGATAAGAATTATTTTTTTTCAAATAAAATAAAAAGGAAGAAAACAACAGTGTTCAAAGATATGAATCTCCATTCAAATATGTGTTGTAGTAAGTGTCCATACAGACAGTAATGACTAAAATATCCGATTTTGTTTTTATTAAGTTGCTTTTAGACATCACTTGCAGATTTTGTTAGGACTGCTATACTTGTTACAGACATGCAAAATCTGATTTTTGATGGTTTTTCCCATTTTTGATTTGGCAATCACTGATGGTGCCTTTCTGCAAAATGTGGTATGGAAAATGACAAGATGTGCCCTAAATTTACACACATGGAATGCTGACAAAATGCTCAAGTGCATTTGCAGGATTTCACGATATTTTTTAAAGCGTAAACAGAAATAAACCAAAACTGTTAAAAAATGCTTCAAGTTTCATGTCTATAATGGTTATGCTTATTTTTGTTCCTTGGAAAGATCGAATGGCAAACATTGCCAAAAGTAAATTATGCTGAGGGAATCGTTTCATGTTTTGAACATAAATTATGGTTATACCTGATCTTTTGCTTCAAAGGTGTTTTTCAGTGTCAAATAATATAAAAATGTTTTTTTGCTAAAGGGCTATATCTTTAATAACCCCAGTCCCCAGAACCCAGATTTTTGCAAAGTGATCAATATTTTGGCTGTCTGAAGAAAGCCATTTTCCCTGTAAATTTAGGCTAAAAGATTTTGGTTTCGATTTTATGAGTGAAAATATGCCGCATTTTGGGAAACGAACACATCATTTTACACATTACTCTATGGGGCTTACAAAATAATGATTTAGCCATCACATCAAAAAGGATTGAAATATGCGTGAAACTTTACAGATGTGATTATTGGATTGAAGTATTGGCGTTAAACTTTACAGATGTGATATTGGATTGAAGTATGGGCGTGAAACTTTACCAGATGTTGATATTGGATTGAAGTATTGGCGTGAAACTTGTATCAGGATGTGATATTGGATTTATTGAAGTAGTATTGGCGTGAAACTTTCAGATGTTGATATGGATTGAAGTATTGGCGTAAACTTTACAGATGGATATTGGGGTCAAGTCATCTAATCAAGATAAAAACAGAAATGGGTATTACCTTTAAATCTTTGCCTTTCATATTTTCACTGTAAATCCCTTCAAAGCCTTACATCAATGGAAAAATAGGGCTTTAAGGGACAGGGGAGATTTTTTGAGGATACAAATTCTCTCAATTTTCACTTGATCAGTGGTAAAACACCTACCGAGAAGGTTAATTGGTCAAAGAAGAACAAAAAACCAAAAACTTGTTTTGAACTTGCCTGCTATCATAATTGTCCCCATAGAAAAGCATGCTTGATTTTCTGTCATGCACGACAGAAAATACAAAATCATCATCTTAATGATCTTATTACATAACAACAGCATACATAGCTCATTCACATCAGGTGTGATCTAATACATTGGTAACCATTCCAAAATTGCAAACAAACAAAAAACTCGGATTAAAAAAATAGGGGTGCTTCTTTCTGGAAATGTCCTCATCTGTAAGTTTTTAAGGGATACCTTATGTGTGAAATTTCTTGTTGTGCCTTTATGACAAGTAATGTTCTCTTTCTTCCAATTAGCATCAGAAATAGCTTCACCCCTTCAAACTTTAGGTATCAAGAATCTGCCAACTCCCAGGGCCACTCTTTGAACATCTTTGAAGCCACCTGTAATTTTTGATTTCCAAATATATTAACCTGCTTTTTTAAAGGTCCATGGCCCGATCGCAAAGCCTGTCCCAGAAGTCCCAGATTTTACGGAAGTAGTCAATATTTGGTATCAGAAGAAAGCTACTATTTTTCTCATTACCTGTGAAATCTTAGAGTCAAAGAATGTTTGGTTTGGAAGTATGAGCGAAAATGTTGCCCCATTTGGGGTTGATCAATATTAATATTACAGAGTACTCTATGGGGCTTACAAAATCACGTTTTTAGCTCTCGCTCAAAACGGATTGAAATATCGATGACAAAACTTTTACAGATGGGGGTTGTGGGAGTGAAGGGCAGTCTATCAAGATGAAACACTCATTATCCTTAAATCGGGCCATCCCCCCTTAATGCAAGGATCTCATGTATTAAAGGCACTATCAGTGATTTGTTAAATCAGAGAAAATCGAAAAAAAATCATAAAAATATTTTTTTTATATTTTTGCATGTATGTAACCAAGTAAGAGTATCCTACATACCCTGCAATGATAAGGCCAAAGCAACCTAATAAGAAAAAATCTTAGATTTTAGTCATTACTGTCCATTTGACAACTTTCTACAACACGTAATTGAATGCAGATTTGTATTTGGAAATTGCCATTTCTTCTTTCGTGTGAATTCTACGGGGGGGAAAAAGTAACTTATGGGGACTTCTATAGACTATCCTTCAATTTTAAGCATTCCTGCAAATTTCAAATATTTTGACCCTCTCTTGATAAATCAATGATAGTGTTCTTAAATTATGCACCGAGTGACTGAATGTTAAAAACTGTTAAAAATGAACAGTTCATGATGGACTTTACCTTCAATGTATTTTAGTATAAATTTTATAAAGTGACAGTATATTTCAAACCTGTAAATTGAGCAGTTTGTAAGACAAAAGTGCGTGTATTTAGTCCACTAACTAGTTAATATATACCTGGAAAAACAAGTATGCAACCATTGATGGTTATGAGTAGTGCCAAATTGGACACCATTTTATGTTTTAAGATTCTGAAGTTTTAAACAATGTTCAGGAAAGGTTATGTAACACAAGCACTTTTATGAGTAGTTGTTAAAAAATCATTTTTAAGGTAATCAAAATGTTTTCCAAAAACATCCTTGGCAACACATTAAAAATCATGAAAAAACCTGGTGTTAAAGAACTGGGATTGCTTTATAAATTTAGAGTCCTGCCAGTGTGCATAAACATATATGGAATAAACTGTGACCCTATAGATGGGGTTATGCTTAAAAAAAAACAAGCATGCATCAAACAAGGAGAAACACAATAGACATATGGATTGTGGGACTCTATATCATATGGCTCTAGCTTTTGACACCCAGTGTTTAGTGACTGGATCACAAGTTGCCAAAGTGCAACACGCGGAGAGATTTCACATATCAGGTGTCCCTAAAAAAATCAAAAGTAATGATTTGTTGCCCTGATGTAAAGCTTCCATCAAAAATTACACCATCTGAAAGGATTAAGCTGGGAATGTTTATTTGGTACAAAAATTGTGAATTTCTAATTTCGTATAGGAGTCAATACGAAATTCAGCCTGTTATATTGAAAATAAGCAAAATCAAAATGACAATTTTTCTCTTTTAAGACATTTCTGTACGCAAAAAAAGGTAAAAGAACTCTAATTTAGTGTCTAATCCATATGAAATTACTATTTCCATAACTTTTTATACTTACCGACTTTTAACAAGACTATAGGCATATTCCGGACTAGGACCTATATACCGCCAAGATTACCCAATAAGATTTTCGCGCTTCCATATAAGCGCCCAACCCTATCGTAACATCTCTGATTCCCCAGTTATTTCCGGGCGTCCCTGGAGTAAAGGCGTGTGCTTTCTTCAGGGACATGATTTTTTCAAAAAGGGACTGATTCTAACGAAAATATTGAAAGGGAACCCTCTGGGAAGAATAATTTGTAGGGAATTGCCGATGTTAATCCCGGGGGACGCGGATTTTTCCACGCTTGTGTTCCTTTAGGGCAGTTTTTCACACGGACGTGCATCATGAATACGCCAGTGACTGCCAAATTTTGCACCTTTTGCCGTCCTTTTGCGCGGCACAAAATAAACAATAATACGGTGTTCGGTCAATGCTGACAGCGACAAGGAAGGCTACCAGCGTGAAATACGACTCAGCTGTATTAATATACGTCCGCTTTCAAGCTTCCAGTGTGAGGGGGCCTTTGATAGCAATCATTATAATTCCAAACTGAGAAACTCAAGTCTCTCAAAAATATTTTTTTAGGTAAGTCTTTAAGTCTAAGGTTATAGGGTGAACCTTTTTGTAGACTTGTCCTGCTTTCAAGCTCCTAGTATGAGGGGCATTTGATAGCAATCATTATAATTCCATTACAATCCAGTAGCTTGTTTAAGCCTGAAAATATGGAAACTCAGCCTACTATAATACTGCTTCTTGCCTGAACTAAACTGTAGACTGTATAATCATAGCTTGTTACCCAGTAAGCTTCTCAAGCCTGGCAAAAAGCTAATTATACTATGATTAAGGAATACTTGGTGCCATCATTATGATTACAAATCAGTCGAAAATATGGTAAGTTTTTAGTCTACAGGTTTACAGGTTCTCATGGTGAACCTTAGTTTTGTAGACGTAGCTATCACTGTTAAACACCTCCTAGGTACACAAAGGCGGACACAATGTTTATAATACTGCCACATGTATTGATCTTGATCTCGATCACTTGAGCCACCAGTAAGCTGTTTAAGCCTGGAGGAAAATAACTCAGTCTACTCGAATACTGCTTCTTCAGGACTAAACTGTAGACTGTATAATCATAGCAATATAGCCTTGTACCCAAGCAAGCTTTAAGCCGGGAAAAAAAAAAAAAAAAAAAAAAAAAAAAAAAGCTAATACTATATTCAAAAACAATAGTGCCAATCCAAACTGGTTTTGGGTGAACTTTGCGTAGATTGTCTACCATTTATAAAATTGATTTCATTGGTCAAGCCAGCAAGTTTTTTAAACCTGTAAAAAAGTTTAAAAAAATGACTACGGGTGTGTTGAAAATGAACTATAGACAACCTATCAATAAAAATTGAAGTTATTATTTTAGAAACTCCATGGTTAACCATTCCTACTGGTTCTTGTTGAAATTCTTAGCTGCTGTAGAGGGACCATCAAGTATCATTGTACTACAGCATAATAGGAATCGACAAGTCGAAGAGTGTCTACGGTTCTTGGGAGGGGTCTTTTGTAATGAAAGACTATCTTAGCAATTAGATTTTTATCAGTTCAATCTACTGATTGGCTGGTTCTTGGTGAACTTTGCCGCATACAGACTATCTAGTATATAGCAAATAATTTATTGGTTCAATGCAGCCTTTCAAACCGATAAATGAATTTAGAGTTTTAAAAATCCTAACAGTTTTTAGTCTGCTGTTTCTTGGGAGAACTGCCATGACAGATAGTCTACAGTCATCGATGTGTGATTTATTGTTCATTATTACTGGTTCACAGGTGAGGCCTTAGCTGTAGAGAGGCTATCTATCGAGCAATTAATATAATCTATTGGTTCAAACAAGCAAGCTTTTTAAGCCTTGGAAAATGAATCTAAAAGAATTTTAGCATACTCTATACTTGGAGTAGTTCTGGGACGAACTTTGTAGACTGTTGTGGTTCAAACAAGCAAGCTTTTCAAGCATTGTAAAATGAATCTAAAAGAATTTAGCCTACTCTATACTTGGGGAAGTTCTTGGACAAACTTGGTAGACTCTGTCGTAGCAATTTACGATTCATCGGTGGAAGGGCAACAAGCTTTAAACCTGGGAAATTGATGATTTACAAAATTCTAAGAGTTTACTGGTGCTTGGGTGAAACTTGACAGATTCGCAAAGCAATTAATGGTGGTTCAGTCTGCGGGTTCTTGTGTGAACGGCCTGAAGAAAGCTGATCATAGCAATATATGATACCGGTTAATCTGCAAGGCGTTTGAAGCCTTGGTGAAAATTAAGAATTGAAACATTTAAAAAAGATTCTTCTGCTGGGTTCTTATGAACTTCAGTTTTAAAAACTTTCTATTTGGCAATAATGATTTATTGGTTCAATCCAGCAAGCTTTTGAAAAAGCCCTGGTGAAATAATTGAAAAAACCCTAAAAGAGTTCTAGTCTGCTGTTCTGGGGGTCAACTACAAAACAAATCTAGATCGATTATGGAAAGTTATGAATTAATCGGTTCAATCCAGCCAACTTTTCCAAACCTGGTGCCATGGAGTTTGAAAATACTTGAAGAGTTATGACTTACTGATCTTCGGCCAGGTAAACCTAATTAATGAAATAAACTATTATAAAAGTCGACACAAAAAATGTCATTTCATCCAGCAAGCTTTCAAGCCTAGGTAAAGGAGTTGAAATCTTTAAGAGTTTATTAATCAACTAGGTGACTGTTGCTGTAAACTATTCTCAGCAAAATTACACAAAATGATCTGCTTTTAAACAAGCAATTCAAGACTTAATACTTACATACTAAAGAGTTTTAGTCTACAAGTTCTTGGGTGGAACCTTAGCTGTAAATAAACTTCCAATTGAATCACAATGGCTCTCCTAAGGATAGTGCAGAAGAATCCCCAGCAATGTCGAAATAAAGGCCAGCAAGAATGGGGCCAATAACTGTTGGAAATGGAGATGAGTGGGTCAATAGGACGAAAATAAAGAAATCCTAAAGGTCAAAAGGAGGGCTGTGTTGAGCTTCCAACAACTACAAGCAGTTTCTGTATAGAGATCTTGGGCATTGAAAAGCAAGGATGACATTTTCAAAATGCAAGTTTGCAACTAACATATTGATCAAGATTTAAAAATGAGCTTTGAACAAGTGGGCAAGGAGAGGAGGGATGAAGTATCCCTCAATGATTTAAAGATAGGCCAGCATAGGGCTGAGGTTATTTTCACAAATTAACAAGTATACCAGTCTTGTAATTTAAGTCAATATCATGTTGTTTCTTGATGTGAATGCAAGACACTATATCATAATGTGACCCACAAAAAATACCAACAAAGTGCAAGTAATAATTTTGGTGCAAGGGTGTAAATTATAGTCCAGCCTCTACAAATGACCTGGATATACATGGCAAAAATTGTATACAACTTTGCTGTATGAGATGCACAAGTGGCAAGTGATTATGTCGCAAACTAAGACAAGATATCGAGGTAGAGGCGATGTAGCTCAGGCCCCTCTTAGCCTCAACAATATGTGATCTTTGAAATCCTGTCACAAGTAATGAAAAAATTGAAAGGTAAAAACTAATGGGCATCTAAGCAATCAACCAAAAGCCCACCCCGTCTATCTTACTTCAAAGCTGGTAACACTAAAGTAGGACAGTAAAAAAACGAACATGTTTCGGATTTACCCAAGGTCATCTAGCCAATTTTAATTTTGCAAGGTTTAAACGATTGCAATCTCAATTAAGAGCAAAATGATGACAGGGTGTTGGGAAAAGAACCCACTTACATGCTTTCCCAAGGTTTTGATATAAACATTAAAATATTCCTCAACGTTGAGCATTTATGACCAGAAGTCTGTAATCTTTAGATCCTGCAGGATTGTGGGCCCATACACAAATGTGATTCTACATTACTGAAATCGCTTTAGAGTACTCTCGACAATCCGAGTCCATAACGCGTTTTTTTTAAAAGCAATTGGTTTAATTTTTCCATGAGCGAAGGACTGTTGTTTTCATGCATTGAGCCTGTACTACATTAGTTTAACTTTTGAGGCCATGGGCTGCTTGTGGGAAGTCCCCATGTAAATTGCAAATTTGGTACAAAAGCTGGGTCCCACATTTTAGACCTTAATAATGAATTGTATTTGCATTCCAATGCATCCTGAGCACAAAACACTTAAGGTTTGTAATGCAAGGAATAGGTTGTATAACCAATTCAAGAACATTGTTGTCTCAATGGTTTCCACAGCCAATTCAAGCTTAGTGTAGGTAGCTTGATAATCAGTGCGAACCTTTGCAAGCCTATCAGTCGTTCACAGTTTGATTGCAGTTAGAGTTGATCCAGCTCTTGAATGTCAAACAATGAGATAGTGTTTAGAGACCAATCGGAATGTAGCTCATATCATTCGGAAACTTGCAGACAATAGCCAAGTACAACTTTGTGTGTGATGGGCAGAGATTGTTAGCAGCATTTTTTTCTTAGGCTGTTGAGTTTAAGGACAGCTTTTTAGGTTATAGATCCACGGATAAGATTTTTATTTTTTATCTAAAGATCGGTGTTTTGTATTCTGTGAATTTGATTGCAGTGGCCATGAAACCCGTACCAATTTTTTCTTATAGTTCATTGACTGACAGTCAGTAAAATAGAGCTAGCAATAGGACAAGGTAGTTGGAGTCTAGAATGTTGGCGTCTCTGCCAAATTAATGACCAAAAAGTGGGAGGAATTTTGCCAATGGAGTACATAAACCATGGCAACACAGAGTACTTTAGAGCCGGTGGTCCGTTAACACCCATTTGAATGATACGCTATGCAATATCCTCGAGTGGAGGTTTGCTAACATTCAGAAAGAAGCAGTACCTTAATTAAACTCAAAACATTTAATGGAATGTTTTAGGAGAAAAATATTATGACAAATAGTATCTCTCCTGTGCAAACACGGGAATCCCAAGCCACAAATTTGTCGCAAGCCACTGAATTGGTACAGACTGAGGTAATAAGGATTATTATATATGCGCACTTGATAATAGGTGGGCAGGTTTGTGGTCGGCAAATTACAAACAGCAGCAGGCTTTGTGTTCAAGGTGTGGGAATGACCACGCATTATTTATTTGCCCATAAACAAAATACGAGGAGGCTATATTAATTTAAAAAATTAAGCCCAAAATGATCACCCAGCGACCCATGTTGTCTTAAACCTCGTAGCCTGAAAACGTCATGGAAGAGGTTTTCTGAAAACAGCTGAAAAAAATTGTTGATATCAGCAAGGCACCCAAACAAATAAGTTACAAACTCCAGTTGTATAGTGGGATTGTTAAACCCATTCCTGCATTAGTCATGAAACAGTTTTTCGCGTAATCTTTGTTTGACAAGATGTTACTGGTACACTGAGCGTGGTTGTGTCAACCCAACGCCCAATATCTATTAATTCCTACATTTACCAGGACTCCTGCTGAAAAGGCAAAAGACCTAAAGCAACCGATTCCCTAGACTATAGAATGTCCATCGAGGCCTCCATTAACGAACTGAATTGCAATTAGAATTTGATCTAACAGTGTGAATGTGTTTATAGAAAGAAAGCTTTGTATTGAGTTTAGAAGTCGTTAAGGACAGACAATCTAGCCTTTTGACGGTAATTTCTGGTTGATAAGTCCAACGAAGGACTTAGTGGCTGTCGCGGGCGAATCAGTGAAAGGAGGGGCAAATTACTAGGGTTCGTAGCTAGGGCTACAAATAAAACGTCAGGAATAAGAATGGGCTGAAAGAAACCCTGAGAAAGGGGTTTTGTTTTTTAATCAAGCCTCAGATTTTTTGTGACCATGCAGGCCTTAAGGAAACATTTTCATGTACCCTTGTAAGCTTCGTAGGGTATTGTTTCAAATAGAATCAACCCAGGTGGTCGGTAAACAACTATTACATTCGAGGGGTAACCAGTAGCATTTTGTGCCCCTTTGCTCGTTTATAATTCATCTGCAAGTCTTTTTGAGCTCCAATTCCTCAAGGACTGGTCATTTTTTATACTATCTCAGTGATTTTGCAAGGGGATCGGATATTTTTCCAGGTCTCTCCTGGGAACTGCTTGGGAAGGTTGGAATCAAGTTTGATTGTCTTACTCTTTGAGCGGTAATTTTAAATAGTAGGTAATTGCTTGTTTTATAAGAACATATTGTAGCCAAGAATCCTGAAAGGTCATATGTTGTAAAAATATGTCTAGAGACTTAAATCTCTGCAATTATATGTACACGATATGATGGCCTGTACTCATACTTACCTGGTGAGTGTTTAGCACATTTGTTTTGGAGATTAGCAATGTGTGAATTTTGATTACACATATTTTGGGGGTTTGCGGGTGGTCTAATGCTTTGTGAGGACATAGAACGACCCACCTTTTCCCAGTAGGCTGTGAATTCGATGCTATAGTATTGTAAAGTCGGTAAGTATAAAAGTTAGTAGGGAAAGTAAATTTCCAATTTGAAATTTCTTTTTCTAACTTTTATACTTACCGACTTGAGAATCCCACCCTCCATCCCCACCGTTATTTCTATGCTCACATGAGGGACTTGTAGGCAATAACTGGGGAATCAGAGATGATACGATAGGGTTGGGCGCTTATATGAAGCGCGAAATCTATGTAATCTTGGCGGTTAGATAGTCCTAGTCCGCGGAATATGCCTATAGTATTGTTAGAAGTCCGTTATAAGTATAAAAGGTAGGAAAGAAAAAGAAATTTCAAATTGGAAATTACACTATGACAAATATTGGGTGCCTCAAAAATCTCTCATTGCACCTTAAGTCAATTATATCCTTCTGCAATTATTTTGTGCACCTACCATTTGCAAAATTTTGCACACCAAATACTAAACACTCCTTAGAAAAACTTGCATACTGTTTATTGCCATGCATTTGGACATATTGGGAATCAGCATTGACCAAGTTCTCTAATATTTAACTATAAAAATACAGCATTCACTGAACATATGCCATCTGCTGTCGTGGTTGGTGAATGAGGACAAAGGTCACATGAGGTCACCAATGTCACATGAGGTCACCAACATGTGGGCCACAACCCAAGGACCATTGTATAGCAGTGTCATGAAAATGTGTGCATGTGGAAACAGTGGGCACTTATGTTTAGGTGCATTTGGGTCAACATATTACCACTGACAGAGAGATAACACACTACCAAAGCAATCCCTATATGCCGCTTGCTTCGTAGACGACACAAAAAAATGCCTTGATCAATGTGACTCATACACAGTGTGCTTATGCATGGTGACAAGACCCAAAATGTGCCTCTTCATCTCAATTCTAGAGATTACAGGTCAGGAGCCACATAGGGCAAAAGCACCAAAGTTCATGTTTATTGGGAATATGATCCCTAAATGTGAATTTTGGCAACCTCAACCTTATAATATTACTATTATTTTTTTTTTTAAGTTTTGTATTTTTTTGTGCAAAAATATTTCCAACTGTATGTACTGTACCCTGAAAGCTCATGTTTCTAGCCCGGGGGGCCACTTGTATTCCAAGTTGGATATCATGCCTCGTGTATGGCCTCCCAAAACGTACCCTAAGCGCGTATTTCACTTGGCAAGAAAAAACCCAAGCCCGCATTTGGTTGATTTTGCTACCCTAAACAAGTACTTTTGGCTTGATTTTGCTACCTTAACAAGTGATTTGGCTTAATTTTAAAACCCTAAACAAGTAATTTGCATGACAGTTTAAAAATACACCCTAAACAAGTATTTTTAATCGTTTTGCTACCCTAAACGAGTACGTTTATAAAATGTGCCTTTATCCACTCTACTACAGGCTATAGGCTCTTATTGTATGGCAGTGCAGGAATTTTTGCACATGATTTTATTTAAGTGTTTTATTCCACTCTTCTGTGTAAAAGCATCAACTTACGCATTATCTAGAGCCTAATAAAGTTTAAATTTAAATCTATTACATTTTAAATTTCAAGTCTTTTTAAAGTTGGTCCCTATTCTTTGAAATTAATGGGTATCGTAATTGACAGCTTTTCCTGCATATTCAGCCATTTCATGGAACTAAGTAAAACCCGGACTAAAAAATCCATGACCGTAATTTTTGATTGACATAATGTAGAGACAGACCCTAATTCTTGTTTCATGCACTACGCCCTATATCTAACTATCATTCTTAGTGAAGAATTAACACGCGAAAATGACATGAAACCCCAAATTATAAGCTATATTATGTTGGAGACGGCGACGAAAAGAGAAAATAAGCTAAAATAAGGCTGAAAATGGAAAATCACTTGGGGAATCTAGTACCATGTGAAATCAGAGAAAAATTTCTGGGAAAAATTAACAAAACCCACTATTTTCCAGCATTTTAATGTGTTTTTTTTTGCAAGTACTCAAAATATCACACCTAAACAGGTATTTTCGACGTGAAAAAACATACCATTATTTGGAAAAAAATTTTTGACGATTTTGATTTACCCTAAACAATGTAAGCGCGTACCTCGCCTTTTTTTTTGCCTGATCTAAAAAAATGACCCTAATACGCGTTTTTGTACAAGAGAATGATATCACCTGGAATACAAGTGCCCCCCCCCCCGGGGCTTCTAAGTGATATTGTCTCTTTTAGTTTTAGAACAATTTTACAGCAATGGCGACATAATTTTGACAACTGATATAAGCAGGAGTAGAAGAGCTGTTGGCTCTGAAAAAATAAGTAAGTAAATTGCAAGGAATCTTGCCATTAGGCATTACAAAGGTTAATGATTTGAATGTTATAGCACCCTTATTTGCTAATCTTCATAGGGATTGTGTAAACACTAGTTTCATATTTGTCTAACATTAAATTTTGGAAAATTTGCCAGACATAGCGAGTGGAAATCCAAAATCAGATGTAGCAAATTTGTGCCTCATTGATATTATTTGTTTTTTATTTTGGCTTTTTCATAATAATGACTTTCAAACAGCTCTGTATCAATGGCAGATTTAAGGAAAAGGGCCCTGTCAGCAGCTTAAGGTGGGGTCCCCTTTAGTGTAGCAAGAGCGACGCAATGTCCCACATTAGTGCGACTGGGGGTGTCTCAGTGGGCCCTGAGAGCCCGCCTGAGAGCAATATTTTAGGGGGGCCCTGTCAGCAGCCGCTGACACTGCTGACTCTTAAATCCGCCACTGCTCTGTATACCTCCTAAACTTAAGCATAAGGCAAATACAGCCTCATGCCGCGGATATATGCGTGACTTTTGCTAACCCCAACTCCAGACCGGTCACATTCAAGCTGTTAACAAGATATAAAAAGGTGAACGCTATTCAACTCTGAGCAGATACAATGAAGATCTGGAGCTTATATATTATATTGGTGCCAAATACTTGACTAGCAATACGGAAGAGTTCCTTTGTAAAACATTTTGAGATAAACCAGCATGTTCGGCATAATAATGACTTGAAATTGATACCCAGCTTTCAATAGTCTGTCAAAGGTAGCATTATCTTCTCATTAGTTTCTTATAATCATTATTTATGTCCAAACTATACATTTGTTAAAAAGGATATATTGCTTTTTGCATCTGAACTCTTTACTTGTTCCTACGGGTATAGGTACTTTGGCTTCATGAAGCACATAGGGCGTCTAATACAGTTTCTATTTTTATCATTGATTTCATTTCATTGAGGACTGGAAATGTGTTGCCACTTCAATGCACATGCATATGTAATTAAGGTGCAACGAGAGATTTTGAGGCTACTCAAATATTGTGTCATAATAGTACTTTCATATAGATTAGACACTCAAATAGATTCCTACCTACTAAAAATTTTTGGGGGGGGCTTACCAGAAGATGTCTTAACAAGAGAGAAAAAAGCCGATCTTGATTTGCTTATATTACAATATAAAACATAGGCGGAATTTAGTTATTTGCTCCTATACGGAAATTATAAATTCACAATTTTTGTACCAAAGAAACATTTCTCATGACTACTAATCCTTTCAGATGGGGAGTTTTTTGATGGAAGCATTACAATAGTGCCAAAAATCAAGAATTTCACATTTTTTCGGGGACCCTGTTCAGGTGACAATTCTCGTTTGAACCTTTAAATTAATTATCTGTATGACCCATGAAGATACACATTATAAGTATCCAACAAAAAGCTGCCTACAAACATGCTAGTGTGGTATTAACCTTTGAATGAACATAATGGGTTTTCCAAAATATTTTGTAACATAACATGTTTCTTATGTTGTACAAGGATGCTGTCACAAAGGAGTAAATGTCATTGAAAACTCCTAAATATTAGAGCAAGTCCCACAAATGTATCCATTTAAAAAGTACCATATACGCAGAGAACTTCAAACAATGACCACTATTCTTAAAAAATCACAAAGCTACTTATTTTGGTATCATGTATCTTTTTTGTTTTAATACAGAAAAGCATTTTATTTTTGTCACTAAGAGAGGATATGACACCAAATACACCTCTTGCGAAGTGCAAAGCTTGTTTAACCCCCTGGGCACTACCACCTATGATACAATCTCTCCGATTGGTTCATTATAAGACACAACATCAGATAGCCTTATGAGTAATCAATCACAATAGTGCTTCTATATCTCTGTAAAAATACCACCACTCTTTTATCTCTGATATGCTCATAACATACCTTCCAAGTTACCAATCAAATTAGTGCTTAGATGCTGATAGGGAGGTAGTGCTCAGGGTGTTAAAAATTATAGCACACAGCTTTTTGTCAAATATTCCCTCAACAAACCCTTCTTTTCTGTTATATTCTTATGACATGTGTCTGGTGTAGATGTAATTTGTTTAAACATTAAATCAGGGCATTGTGCACATGGACAAATGCCCAAATGGAGTTACATCCTTAAATGTGCTTGTTCTGATCATCTCTGGGACTCCCTGTTTTACCCGGAAGTAGTATCAATTCTGAAATCGGATGAAAGGCCATATTTTTCTCACTGTCATGCTGATATTTCAGTATTCAAATCCATTTTTCTCAAAAGAGAGACAAACTAGCATTTCGCAGTTCTCGGTTTGCACGCTTGCTTTAATGAAAGAATATAAGCTGTGGGCCGCCAGCCTATTTCAACTCAACCTCACATGACCTTTGACCTTAGCATGTGACCTTTAACCTCATCAACATATGAGGGATACCATGTTGCAGCTATGACCCAAGTTTTGTTCCAATTCACTTTAACTTTTCAATTGAGGTGAATTTTAAAAACTTAACAATTTAGTGACAACACACATCCACACACACATTCACACATCCACACACACATCCACACACACATACACACACACACAACAGATTGCTAAGTGGTCCTGCCAGCTGGCGGCCCACAAAAAAAGAAACCTTGCCTTTCTAATGGTTAACCATCAATTAGCACAGTAGTGAATAGTTCTTCGCAATATGCATTATTCTACCATCAAAACTGCAAATTTGCCACAAGACTTGATGCTGAGTATATGCAACTGCCAGAATCTCCTATTGGAACACAATACACTTAAATTCGAACAAGCACCTTTAACTATTTAAAAATTCAGAGAAGGGATTTTAAAACATGCATCACGGCTATACAGCAAGTTGAAACATAAAATGTAAAGGTGATATAGGTCCACATTTAACAGGTATATCATTATTTGTTTTGGAATTTCATTTTGCACAAAATACTATTGAGTATACTAAGTGAAGACAAATTCTCATGAGCAAGCCTCCCAGTTGACAACTAAAAGCATACAAGTGGAAGTGATGCACAACAGCAGGGACCTGCTTCCTCATATTGACCTCCATTACCAGGAGCATATCTAGACTTCTAAGGGATGTTGAGCCTTGTACCCAGCCTTGTACACCAGTAAGATGCTGATTTTTCCACATCAGCCTGAAAATCTAAAATAAAAAAATACATCGGTCCTAGGACCGCTTGTGTCGCCTGCCGTCGCGGTTTGTGAATGATAGGCCTCACATGACCTTTGACCTCGATATGTGACCTTTGACCTCATAAACAAATGAGGGATTGCATGTAAATTACATAAATCAAGCTTGGTTCCAATTGCACTTCAACTTGTGAGGTCAATTTTACATTTTCAGCCAATCTTACAACTTGACCTCACATGACCTTTGACCTTGGTATGTGACCTTTGACCTCATCAACAAATGAGGGATCCCATATTGCACCTATGACTCAAGTTTGGTTCCAATTGAACTTCAACTTTTCAAATGAGGTTAATTTTACATTTTCAACCTATTTTACAACTTCACCTCACATGACCTTTGACCTTGGTATGTGACCTTTGACCTCATCAAGAAATGGGGGATGTCATGTTGCACCTGTGACCCAAATTGGGTTTAAATCCATGAAAGTATGTGGATATTACAGGCAAATGTTAACCCTTTTTCACAACCGACATCAACAACAACAACAGACAACAACAGACTACAGTGGACAAAGTGATCCCTGTGTGTCTTTCTGCCTTAAGGCAGGCGACACAAAAATGGGTATGGACATCCATCATCAAGAACTTGTTGTTCTCTGAATAGCAACATCAATGAAATGATACTAATACTAAAATGCACAACACTGGAATTTGATCTACAACTGCTTGGACAAAGATACAAATTTACTGAGTAATAAATTTACCAACAAATGTTTGATTTTAATAATAAATTCCAACAACAACATTGTTTGGCTGGCCCACCACCTCCTCCTAGACATGAACCCGACAATTACAGAGATAACACTTGACCACCAATGGTGTACTAGCTGGCTCATACAGCAAATATACCACTGAAGAAATGGAGTCTAAGCTCATTTTGATTTAAAATGGCAGTTTTTTGTTTATACAGTGTGGTCTTTATTGTAATGTAAGAGAGCACTGTTAGCTAACATCCCTGAAAAAATCATAGGGATAGAGTCAATAGTTTTTAAGATATGACCCCAACAATCAAGTAACCCGCAGGAACCACATTACAAAAATGAGGAGCTGGTAACCACATTAATACTGGCAATGAAGAACACAATGGCAAATACAATATTGATTGCAATCAACATTTACTTGCCCACATTTCTTGCAGAACAACTTCTACTGGGTCAAATAAGTGCATTTACATAATTATTATTTAACTGATAATGATAAAACATTAATTTATTGGTGATAAAATATGTTTCAAGACCATATAAAACTATGACTAAGTCATAGACAAACTCCACATTACATAAATTGATAAATGCACTGGGCTGCAACTTGCTTGTTACTGAAAATAATGTTACATTTCTCAACTTTATGAAAGTTAAATAAAACATGTTTTCAACACAAAACTCAATACAAATATCAGTATATTCATTGTCATTAAATTTTGGGTTAAGATAACTCTTTGTGTGCTGTCACAAAATGGTGATGAATGATTAGCTCTAATCCAGTGTTGTCTAATTTGGACAATATGAAGAGTTTGTTGATCATTTGATCATACATTCCTAATTCCATCTTTTAAGTGTGTTAAAATGCATGTTTATTAGCTGTTATTACCAATATTACCAATGAAAACATTCATATGTTAATATCTCTTGCAGTAGCTGTCTTTAAAA
Organism: Ophioderma brevispina; assembly: GCA_023653785.1. Lineage (NCBI taxonomy): Eukaryota > Metazoa > Echinodermata > Ophiuroidea > Amphilepidida > Ophiodermatidae > Ophioderma > Ophioderma brevispina. The sequence continues at coordinate 23,747 of JAMKCH010011844.1, read as the reverse complement.
AGAAAGGAAAATGGTGGTTGGATTAGAGATTCATATTGGTGGTTGTGGACGCAAACCATACAGTGCTGTATTTGTAGTTAATAGCGCCTCAATTTGGTTAAATGGGTCCTGCAGGTTACTTGATTTTCTGGGGTCATATCTTAAAAATATTGACTCTACCTTTATGAACGTTTCAGGGACATTAGCTAACAGTCCCATCTTACCTTACAACAAAGAATAAATAGTCACATGCTTTTGTTCAAAACTTATAGCGCCTGTCACCAAGTGTTGCGTTTTTTTTTTTTGGGACACACGGTATCTTGGGAATGAAATGGATTTGAGGGCTTAAATTTCAGGATGACAACAAGAAAAATATGGCCTTTCATCTAATGTCAAAATCGATACTACTTCCTGGTAAATCATGGGGGATGATCGGAACACACACCTTTAATTAGAAATAGTCAACTATTCCAAAGTTTGAGAAGAAACAGAATTTTAATTTTGAAGTAGTAAGCATTTATGTGTATAATGTCCCATAGGATATTGTGTATAACACAAATTCTGGATCCCAAACTTCATTACAAAGTTGTGATTTTCTACATGAAGGACTTTGATTTGAGCTTAGCTATTTCACACTGATTAGTATGTGGACAAGTATTATGTATAAGCAAAAAATATGATTTGTTAAAAGATTGAGGGTGCCATCCTTGGGAAATCTGAGTCAGTCTTTAACCCTCATCTGCCTTAACAAAACACTCAAAGGGGGAGGAGGGTTACCACCCCTTGGATTTTTTAACAACCACTGCCTATAAATTTGGTAACACAGGGTAGCTTAGAGGATCATCTTTCTATTGGTATATTACATTGACGATCAATCTCAAATCAATTGGCCCTCTATAGACACTGATCACAGCTGATGCATAAGTGTGAGTTTCATGAAAATACCTCTTAGTTTTACAGAAATGGAATTAAATACAGAGGTTTACCAGAACAAGTAATACTGCATTCACTTACTGGAGCTTGGACCTCTTTTGCAAGCCCACCCCAGAGACACAGCCACAGGTATTGAGTGATGCCAAAACTTTCACTGAGCTATTTTGCAAACACACACACCAACTTTGGGTGTTTGCTATTAACCCAATCACAGTGTACCAGTTTAACTGGCATGACATTACTCCTTACTTCTGGCCAGACCAACTATGTTAAGCTTCCAGCCAATAATGACCATGTGTAAGTAATTCCCTCAAAATGCATCTTAGGGGTTCAGAGAATTAGGGCTAGAAGCAAAGATTAACCAAACTATTGACAAATGGACAGACTGATGGATTAATGAACCAACAAATGTCACCAATATAAAGCCAAATTTCACTATACGATTTGCACAAGTTCTTGTATTCTTTATTAAGTGTGTGTATGCATGTCTTAAACAAATGGTCATATTAACTCCATATTTTTTTCTTTTTAAAGATGCACTATTTTGCCCACCAATATCTATCAGCAGTCATGACTACCTGGACATTAGTGCAATCTTCTAAATATGCACAAAAGAAGTCACCCTGGTGGTGAATTAAGCAGAGACTAGTTTTCTGCAATGTAAACAAAAACAATTTTTGTACAATGTAAGTGTCACAAATAAAATAATTTATTCTTATTTTATATGCATGTCTCCCTGGAATACTTTGTAGTCATGAGTAAACAAGTAATACAAACAATAAAAAAAGAAAGGTGGTTCTTCAGAATTCTGCACACAGCTATTTGAAATCAGATTTTGCCACATGTCAGCCAGTCCATTTTGGACCTTTTTAATTGTCATCTAACTTCGGCTTGAATGTGCCCCCTCCCAAAAAGGGGGAAAATGACAACAAAGAAATTGTACATAGTAAAAAAAGCATAGCACATATCTTTTTGCCATGTTTCTGAGACAAACAAAAATTAATGGTATAGGAGGACCCAATGTATGCACTTATATGGACATAGAGAGATTTGCTGAGAACAGAGAAGAGCACCCTGATTTTTTACAAAAAGGTGAGATTTGCTGACCACCTAATTAACAAACATCTCAAAGTAATATGCCATATATATTTTATTATTAAACTAGAGTGGACAATCACAATGGCCTTTTGGGAACCAAAAATACTCATATAATTAAACTGGAATGTTATTACATATTGGAATTTTCAATGCAGGTTTTGTTATGTGGTCTTAGATCTAGGAGCAAATCAGAAGCAGTTATGATCCCCATCTATATTTTTTGCCATATGTTTCTAAGACAAGGGAATTAGCCTTTGGTGCTGGAGGTCCCTGGTTCTATTCTTGGCAGGGCCACTTGCTGAGATTTAATTTGGTTCTTATTTCTGGATTTATCTGTATATGATCTATTGATTAAAATTAGAACTCACTCTTCTTATGGTTTAGTTGGACTTGGGAAACCAAAGTGTGCTAATACCCTTCCTTTAGAGGGGATGCGATTTACTAGATATCACCTGCAAATCGTAAGTTGTTTACACAGGTTGCTTGAATGGTGACTTCTATTTGGGTATCATCTAAAGCCATGAGCATGATAAGCTCCAGAAGGCATTTGAAAAGTTGTGGAAAGATCACACATCCTTTTCTTATTCAAATCTCTAACTATTCTGTGAGAGCTCTGTCCAACCACACTCTCTGATCAGTCTCATCACCTTTCTTGGGTAACCAAAGAAAGTCATTGCCTTCCCCTCTACCAAACTGAGTCAAAAGCTTTCTGAATGTCAATGTAGCAGCATCAGCAGTAGATATTCTTTTTTCCCTTTTTCCGGGTATTTTTCAGCTATTTGTCTGAAGGTGAAGATTAATTTGATAGATACAGCCCTCCCAGGTCTAAATCGGCCTGTAATTCTGAGAGGACTTCTGTTCTTTGGAGGATTTTCTCCGTAGAATTACGGTACATGGCCATTATTTTTCCAGCATGGGACAATGGGGTAAGGCCTCTGTAGTTTCCATAGTCCATTTTATCCTCCTTTTTATCCCCTGGCTTGAAAAGCAGAGGGGGATATTGCGAGGGTGCCTATGTCTGTAAATAAGTATGTGTGTGTGTTCCAGTTTGGTTAGGTTTTCATTTTTTGCGTCTCCTTCAAAAAGTTTAAGTCCGATTTAAACCAGACTAGGGGTTAAGGTGCAATAGGGGTTCCTTCATATGTGGATGATGGAAAAGGTCATGGACCAAGGTCAAAGGTCATCTGAGTCATGTTCCAGACTGCCATCTTGCCAGGGGGATGATGCAATTTTACTTGCAGTATGCTCTTCCCCAATCTAACTGGGAAAATTTCAGTTTCTATTGCGTAGATAATGAAGTGCTCCTGATTGTCCAGTTACTTTTAACTTCTTCTGAGATGATGGAATCAAATCCAGGTGCCTTTACCTCACTGAGAGTAAAGAGTATGTATAACAACAAGTGTTCACCTGGTTCCAATTGATATTCTCCCTAAATTGGGACAACTCTAAATTTTACGGCAAAAGAAGTCGTGCTTGCGATATGTGAGAATTAAAAACTTATCAAATCTGCTTATCAAAAGCTTGCATGGCTGCCGTGACGAACGCCGAAAGTGGTAAAAAAAGTAAAGGTAAAGGGAACGGAGTGCCCATCTCTCTTTAGAAGCGATTGGGCAAGACTCCACCATATAATGTTGCTGTAGGGGGCTCGCTATACACCTCCTCTACAGCGAGTCTGTTACCTTCCCGACATTGAATAATGCCGGTAACCATTTATACACCTGGGTAGGGAGGAGTAATTGAGGTAAAGCACCTTACTCAAGGGCGAAACATATTGGCCACAGCGGGGCTCGGACTCACAACCTTTGGCGTGCGAGTCGGGCGCTTTATCCACTGGACCACATGTGCCCTCATTAGTGGTCAAAAATCATGCAATTTCAGACTGAATTTGATATGTAATGATGTAATTTTGTAAGTAATAGTTAGTAAAAGTACGGTATACATGAAGAGGGTTCATTCATAGTATTTTGGGTATGAACGTTGTTTATGCCCTCAGGCAAGCCCTCGGTCACATGACGCGTATTGACCAATCGCGTACGCCATTACATACGAGGTATACATGAACACGCCTTAAACTACCCCCGGACCAAGTCTAAGTTTAACAACGTTTTAGACATATTTAACGATGTTTGGCTAAAATTTAAACAGCGTTTAAAGTTAACCATGCCTTGAGAATTGCGTTTATTTTAGCGGGCATTTAAATTGCGATTTAACCAGTGATTAGCGTTGAACATCGTTTGAGAATACGGGCCTAATTGTCACAATCATTCGCGGCAAGAACTTGCAGCTCGTCTCCCAAACTATTTTGGGCCCACACCACTATAAATCTTTCCACAATCGGTGTAATGCACATATCGAGTGCTTGGAGCACAGATGTCTTAAGTGCATTTTGGGGGATTTTCAGTTTTTTGCCTATTATGATAGTATGTGATATTCTCTATTTAGTGCATACATGAACTAAGTGATTATAACACATTTGAATGGTTAAAATGGCTTGAACACTATGGGTGCAAACCTGATTTTTCTCACTTAGCCAAAGTTTAAGTCTTGTTTTTCCCAATCTCCAAAAAATGCACTTAAGACATCTGTGCTCCAAGCACTCGATATGCACATATCGATTGCAACTCCCCTCCCCCCCCCCCCCCAGCCAAAGGAGATATGATTCGCCCGCCCGGAGCCATATCCGGGCTCCGTAGACAACGGAATTAAGCGTGAAAATAATGTTGCGTGAAGAGTCAACTAAATTGAGTGCCCTATTCTTCACCGTTGTAGGTGGACTATGAGTCCGGAGGACCATATCTCCTGCCACACTGGCTTAAATCTTGTTAAAACCACAACACACGTCTCTAAATAGCTTGCATATTCACCAGATACTATTTGTTTACATACCTTATGCATCTCTTTACAAAATATGAAACAAGCTCTTACCAGCTCTTTCACTGTTGATGATACAGACATCTAAGGTATCACTGGGGAACATGGTCTTATTCATTTGCAGCAAAAACTTGCAGCCCGTCTCCCAAACTATTTAGGGCCCACACCACTAAATCCTTCCACAATCGGTGTAATGCGCATATCGATTGCATCCTCCCTTTCCCCTCGCACCTCAAATTTGGGTCCTTCTTCATAGACATTGTACAAAAGGTCAGTTCATTGGGGGGGCTGGCAGGGGAGGGCAAGGGTTAACTGCCCTGGTGATTAGAGAGGGCCTCCTTCTCTCCTTATCCGGCGATGTCCTTTTCAAGTTGGGTAAAATGTCTAGATTTCATTCTTGATTCAATGTCTGTACCCAGATAGCAAGACTATGTTGGGCCAATGTTGGTGCAACGTGGTCACAGACATTGGACCAACATATCAAAAAGATGTCTGACAAACGTTATTTTGGCCAGCGGGCCAGCGTTGCTCCAACGTACAAAATTTAACGTTAACATAACATTGATCTGACATCAGAAATGGGTTGTGCCAACGTTGGCTTATAGTTGGGCCAGTGTCGGGTCAACAATTAGTAATGCTTCGTTCAAAATTGTTCAAATTATTATCAAAATCTTCTAGTGGTAGGTTATATTCTGTCTCCTACTAAAGGAATTTATTCTTCCATAATACAATTGAGGAATATACAGAATGTTTAGCTTGCATGATTTTGAAGTGAAACAAGTTTGAACAGTAACAGTAAGACGAAATCTACTCCTGACAAGATATTATTCTATGGTGTCATCGGGTGAACATTGTGACTTGTGCATGAATGCTTCCCATTTGAACATTTGAAGCCGCAATATGTCCGGCAAAAATGCAATTAATTCCATCCACTAAATAAGAAAACTTAAATGTAGCGCCACAGGAGAAGTTTAAAAATTTAGCAAGAAAAAATGAGAGGTCATCAAGACCACACCCCCAATTTCGCAACATTGGGCCAATATCGGGCTTACGTTGTTTTATAGTACCGACATCACTGAACAAATGGAGTCCATTATAGAACCCTTAATGATCCAAAATTTCAAACACTAGATGTCCAGTGAAGGTTACCATGCAGTGTCACAAGTATGGAAGACTTAGCTCAAAACTTTCATATATGGTAGAGATCCTATCCTCAAAGCATCTGCAACAAATCTTATCAGATTTAACAATTCAGTCAGCCACAGTGTATATACACACATGTATCTGCATCTAGGTAGACAGTTAATACCATAGTCCATGGTTGAATGTTGCATAACACTCGCCCTTTGTAAACTGCGGCTAACAATGATTTAGCAGAGAGAAGCAAATTCCTGGGCAGTCAATCGATCTATAAATCATTATTTGCAGTGACTTTTCAAAGGACTTAGATTATGTGGTATTATCTGCCAGCTTAGATCCCAAATGCCCAAAAGAGATATCAGAAATATATACTTAGACTACAAGGCCAAAGCGAAAAAGATGCTCGGATAAGGACCAAGGTGGCGCACCCCTGACAAGTACATAATTCTTCCGAAATAATTTTCCTAAAATTATAGAAATCAGTTCTACGTGTGTTCTCACTTCTAGTATGTGCACATTCTCGAGAAAATGAATTAAATGTCATCTAAATTTATGTCCTGAATATCAGTGACTATGGAATGTACACCATGATTCATTGACTGCAGCAAATAATGGGGGCTATTGATAAATAAATCCGCTCGGTATGTAGAAGACCAAACGCTTCACAGATTCCTTTTTCATCCGGAACTGCAGAGCTATTATTATCATCCATGCAACTGAAAAGATTACAGGTGTTATACCATCACCCCGATTTAGATTAAGCTTTTTTTCATGACGTGAACACAAATTACCTGTCCTCTTTCACAGCTTTTCACGAATAAATAAAGTTAGAGGTTCTACTGTGTGTTCAGTTTTCTTTGACCCTATATTTCATCCTTTATTCGAAAGGGAAACGAAGGTGAACAAAGCTCATGAGAAAAAAATTGTTTGGCAAACTGTGACCTAACATCTTTCTGCAGAACCAAACCCGTAAATTGCCGCGTAACCCCATTTCTATGCAATTTATTGCTTTCATAGCAGAAATCGAAAATCATTCACCTATATGAAATGCAGGTAAACCGGTGCCGAACAAACTTTTAATTGAACAGAAAAGAGGTCCAATATTAATATGATTAAGTTATGGGTGTTGGTTCTGAACCAAGATGTTAGGTCATAGCTTGCCAATCAAACTTCTTTCATGAATTTTGCTCATCTTCGTTTCCTTTTTGAATAAATGATGAAATATACGATCAAAGTTATTAAACTCCCAGCATAAGTTTAAGTTTTATTTTCTTCGTGAATGAGGCTGTTGCTCAATCTAAATCGAGCGGTGAAAACAATTCAAAAGCTTTTTAACGTCATGGACAATAACAATGGTTTTGCAGTCCCAGAAAATCTGAAGTCTGTTATCCTATTCATCCTATTCATAACGGCGGATTTACTTATCAATAACACCATTATTTGCTGAGTCAATGGAAACTGGTAATACACTCTGGTCCCGATCTTAGGGGAAAAAGGGAAATGACATTTAAAATTCTTTACATGAAATGTGCACATACTAGAAGAGAACACGCGTAGAACGATTTGATAAATTTTGTAGACATAATTTGTTAGGGGTGCGTCACCGTTATTGAACGCTAAGATCTTGCCCGCTAGCCTAACTCTGTTCCCCTCTGGGTAAGATGTGACCCACTTGGCCACAAAGGTGTTAAGTACCTCTTGTCCTCCTACCACCACCCTGTACCCACCAGTTTTACCACTATGAGCAATACAGAACTCCAGATGATATTTATATTAGTACAGGTTAATTTAAAAAAAATACTGCAAGTAAACTGCATCATCCCCCTGGCAAGATGGCAAACTACAAAGCACGAAAACGCGAAATACGCTGTTCCCAAAAAATGTTAACACTCTGGAGAAGGCAATTTTGATAAAAAGAAAGTACTAATGGGTCTTTGTTTTGTACTACTTTAAAGCTAATAAATAAGCTTTTAATTTGGCATTTATTTCATCATTCCATCCGATGTGTAAGAACAAAAGATAGCTCATTAAATGAGTGCAAATTACTTGGTCCGATTTCTTTTCTGCCTATCAAGCATTTGAAATGCATGACGCAACATAATACACTCTTGAAACTTCAGAGCACACCTTCTTTCCATCTTAAAAGGAAAAGAATGGATCTTGCTGTTTTATTCTTTTGAAGGACGACTTCTAAATTCCTGTCACCGTGTTTTACCAAGCGCTCACCGTTGGATCTACCATATCCACAACAGCTCTTTTAACAAGAGAGATGTTGGCTTGAGTGTTTGTCATTCTGGTTCGTTATGGGTCAGTTTGGCCTGCTACAGGTGTCTTTCCAATTTCGCCTGCTTCACTATTCATGTAGACCTACTATCAGAGGTTTTTCTTTTTATTTGTTTGCATGTTTTTTGATGTTTATCATGTCTACAAAATCATAGGTTTCCTTGGGAATTCACTATATGAAAGCGTCTGATGTTTGGTTTTAGCATTCTGTGTAATTTTGAGAGATTTGATAAGGCTAAGTCTTCTAATGAACATGATGAAAGTGAACTCACTGATTAACATTTGAAAAACACACACCAAAGTATTGATGATCATAAAGACAATGTTCACACTTTATTGACAATAATGAAGCTCAAAAGGGATTATCAATGCCTTCTGTTGGTTCAATAGTCAATCAATAACTTCCAATTTGGAGTACATACAAGATCATGTTTCCCGCAATCTTACAAATGTAACCAATGCAAATTGGACCAATCCGATTTTGCACTCTTTTTTGACGAAGCATATCTTTTGTTCTACATATCGGATTGGAATGAAATAAATGACAAATAAAAGCTTATTTATTTGGCTTTAAAAGCATACCAAACAAAGATCCATGCATACTTTAGTTTCTAACAAAAATGCCTTTGCCCAGAGTGTTACCATTTTTTGGGACAGCCCGTACATGTGTTTAAAGGTGCCCACGAAGAGGATTTCAACATATTAAAAAAAAAAAAAAAAATCGAAAGTACTGATTTTTGCCCTGATGTAAAGCTTTCCATCAAAAATATCGCCCATCGGAAATGATTAAGCTGATAATTGTTTCTTGGTACAAAAATTTTTCATTTTCTAATTTTGTGTAGGAGCAAATACAAAATTCAGCCTAAGTTTTACATTGAAATATAAGCAAATCAAAATCACCTGTTTGGTCTCTTTTAAGACATTTCTATAGCCAAATGCAAGATAAGAAGTCTATTGAGTGTCTAATCTGTATGAAATTACTATTATGACACAATATTTGGGTGCCTCAAAATCTCTCGTTGCACCTTTAAATACAATTGACTATTATTAAAAATAATTTTAAAATACAGACTGATAAAAAAATAAGATCTCGCATTCACACACACACAACCCAAATGTGCAACACACATGCGCGCAACTACCATCCACAAACACAACAAAATAACAACAGTAAAAAAAAAAAAAAAAAAAAAAAAAAAAAAAAAAACCCACACCACACACAACCACACACACAACCACACACACACACAAAGCCAAAAACCACCATACTTTACTCTTCGTCTTCTCGATGTGGGTCTATAAGAGAGAGTGCGGTCCAAGGTAACTCCTGGGTAGACAGGGTTATCACAGTGCTCCAGGGGCGTTCCAGACCAGGTAACCTTAAGCTGACGTTTGGCTTCACGGTTGCGTAGATGGAAAGCACACACCTGTGTCTTAGATGGATTTGCACGTAGGTGGTTTTCCTCATAATAATGAGTGAGTTCATCCAAAGCTTTGGAGAGTCTCTCTTCAAGAACTGTGAAGTCGGCATCTTGTGCGCTAATTCCAAGATCATCTGCATAATAAAACGACAGGTTCCCGCACTCCTAGGTTTGTCGTTGGTATAGATGTTGAACAGGAGAGGTGCAAGCACACTCCCTTGTGGTAGACCATTCTTGAGCCTACACCATCGGCTCTTCTTTCTTCGCTCCTAACTGAACGAAGAACATCCTGTTTGCCAGCAATCCTCGGATCAGTCAAGCGGATGTCCTTGGTAATTTCCAGAATCTTATGGAGTAGGCATCTGTGATTACGCTGCTGATAGGTCGTCGAACACAGCTCCGGTTACCATACCCTTCTCGAAACCATCCTCAATGTGTTGAGTTAGGTTGAGTACTTGGCTTGTTGTTGATTTGCCTGGCCGGAAACCTGCTTGTTCTGGTATGAGGTGTTCCTCTATCACAGGTGCGATACGATTGAGCAGGAGACGTTCAAAGAGCTTGTAGGTATGGCTGAGGAGTGATATTGGTCTGTAGCTCTTGGGATTGGATGGATCTTTCCCAGGCTTTAGGAGTGCCATAACATGTGCTTTCCTCCAGATCTTTGGGAACCTGTGGGAGATAAGGCAGCAATTGTAGAGCTCAAGAAGCCATTCCTTTGCTACTGGGCCGAGATTTTTTTAGCTGCTCAGTTGAGATGTTGTCAAGGCCTACTGCTTTTCCTGGTTGAAGTTTAGCAATACCGGATTCCAATTCGTCCATGTTGAAGGGGCGAGTGAAACCAGGGTCGCCACTAAACCTCTTTCTAAACCTCTAAATCTCCTTTCTTGCTGTTATGGGTCATATCGGTGGATTCAATTAAAGTATGCCAGGTTTTGATCTTTTCCTGGGAGATCCTCTCCGAAACTTCCTCACCTTTAGCCGAAAAAGGATCAGCTTCAAACATGGTGATATACTCTTGATATTCTCTAGCACATTCCTTTGAAAGGCCTGGTATATTTTCCATCCTACAGCCTCTGGGTATGAATCTCCGGGCAATCTTGTTCACTAGTTGGGCAAATTTGTCATAGTTATGGGGTTTTGGAGCAATCCTCTTCATGTTCTGATCCAGGTTATCAGTGAATCCTTGACAGTCTGCTTTCCTGTAGTTAAAGCGACGCTTAAAAGGCACTTTGTTTGGTCTTACTGCAGCGTTGACTTGGATACCGATTGGTCGATGTTAAGTTAGTTGAATATGATCCAGAACAATCTTGCTACACAGGTTATGAGATGTTTTTATTAACAAAACTAGTTCAGGGTTGGAACCTCTCCTTCGAATGGTGCTATGAAATGATGGCGAGAGCTTAGAGTCGTGAGGAGACATAGATTTTGACCGTCTATCCATGCTTCGACAGCTTGTCCTCTTTGTTTGTTTCATTGTAGCCCCCTTGGGTAGTATGGGCTGTTGAAGTCGCCATGAAGAAGTGAGGTTTGTGGAATTCCCAAGGCTGAACTGAGTGCTTGAAGTCTACTGATGGTGGTTTGTAAACGGATGTAACTATGACAGAGCTAAGTTCAAACGTGAGGACTCGCTGTTGTTGTGTTCATCACTGGTGCTTCTACTGCAGTTCCTGTTCTCACATAATATCGCACTTCCATATTGTTGATGTGGTCGCTCGTAGCAAGGAAATTCCTGGTATTGTTGGGCGGGTTATATCGATTTGATTCCCTCTTGGGTTTCCTCAGACATAGACATCGCATGGAGATTGTTACACCAACCAGCACTGATGTTACTTTTTGCATTGGAAAACCCTCACACTTCAATGACACTATGTCAAGGCAGACCTTAGAAAATGGCCTGCGCTGAGATCTATCATGATATGGGTATACTTAAAGAAACTATCATTGAATTTGGCTAAATCAGCAAATGAAAAATCAATCAAAATCAGATTTTTGCATGGTGAACGTCACAAAGTACAGGTATCCTAACATACCTGCAATTATAAGACCAGAAGCAAGCCAATAATGACAGAATCATAGATTTTAGTCATTACGTCCGAACGTACACTTAATACAACACTAATTGAATGGTAATCTTATCTGGAACACTGCCGTGTTCTTCCTTTTCTGTTAATTCTACAGCTGTAAAGGTACTTTGATAATTCTACAGACTTATCCTTCACTTTGAGCTATTTCTGCAATTTCAAATAGTTTTCAAAAAATCACTGAATAGTGTCTTTAAAGAATGATGTTAAAGGAAACAGTGTTTGTGTTTGTAGGATTATTTTCACTGCTTGGCAGTTCTAACAGGGAGACCACCAACGGTTCATAAAAATGCCTATTCATAGCTTTGCACTAAGAGTAGAAAAGCAAATACATTACTCATGACTTGTACTGGTGACCCCAAGGTGTAAAATCAAACTCTGCCTTTATTCTCAACCAGGAAGTTATATTTTTGGTCTAGGAACACAGCCTACCAGGAGAGGGATGGCATATATTAATATTACTACTATGGAATCAACTATTCAACCTGCAGAAAAATTCAAAGGGTTATCACTAAAAGTCAACACTTCATAAATTTGGTTTCCAAATAGGCCTTTCTATCATGCTTTCAACGGGGGCATGTCTGTTCTAAAGCTTGTTGATTGGCTGGCTAGCAGTACACACAAAATGATTTATTGACAAGTTACAATATATATGGTAGCCATATCAATGTACATTAATATAGCTCTGCCTGTATAAGGATTGTATTTGATTTAAGTCCTACTTCAAAGATTCAACCAGGTGTTTCAATTGAAGTATCAGGATGAAAACATTGGCATAATAAAAATGAAAGGTTATTTGAAAACGACTTACCTCTGACACTACAAATTATTATTTCTTATTACAGCATAGAAGAAATAATTCATAGATATCAATACACACACATAACACAACTAAGTTTTTATTTGGCCATCCAACCTTGCAAGAGATTAGCACAAAGTGGATTATGAGTTCCTTGACACCCCGGCCAACCATGGCATTAGTTTTTTTTATCATTAACAGACCATGTAAGACTTGAATTCATTACTTTCCAGTAAGCCAATTCTGTGCAGTAACTTTGTACTATGGCCACAATGTTTTGTAATAGCAGCAAAGGCCTAGTCTCCCCATAGAGCAAAATATTTATTTAACTCTACGTTAAACCCCCACATCAACACCACCCCAATAAAAATATGCAAGAACTCTCACTTAAAACTACTGTAATTGATTTTATGGTTTTAAAGGTGCTTGTTCCGATCGTCTTTGTGACCCCCCCCTGTATTTACCCAGAAGTAGTAATCAATTTGTCACAGCTTTCAATCCATTTCTTTCTCAAGATACAGATAAAAAAGTACTGCTTTAATGGTTAACCATCAATATTAGCACAGTAGTGAATATGGCGTTACACTAAGCATTATCGCCTCTAGCATCAAAACTGCAAGTTTGTTTCCCACGGTACTTGGTCAGTGTGTACAAGTGTCAGGCTCTCATATCAAGTAGAGAACACGATAGACAAAATCGGAACAAGCACCTTTAAATGCTTAAAGCAATATTAGCACATTTTTTGAAGAGCGCCCCCAATTTTCAAAATTTGATATTTTTTCACAGTTACGTTGGTAATTGTCTAGGAAACTATACCTGCGAACGAGAATGCTAAAAAATGCGTATTTATCACAAAATAAGCGATTTTGTAATTAGAATTGGGATCCCAGATTGGACTTAACGGCAGAGCTGGAAATGCTACATTTATGTCTGTCCATGATGAAATAGTGCCACCTCGAGAAAATAACCTCTAACTTAATTGGTTTGCCTGAACTATTAAAACAACTAATGGATGAGCGTAGACACGTACATGGCGCTATTTCCCGGCTATTTCACATTGGAAGGCCGTTTCCAGCAGCCGTTGTATTATTATCGGGGATAATAATAATTATTCTAGTACAAAATTCCTTCGTTTGTGACACATAGACATTTTCGAGCTTAACCATTCACAGGTATAGTTTACTAGCCAGTTACCAATGCAATCGTGTAAAAATCTCCAAATTTTTGAAAAATTGGGGGCGCTCTTCAAAAAAATGTGCTAATATTGCTTTAATTTAGCATGCCGTTTTTGTTTCAACAACAATTTAGCTTACCTTGGCACTGGCAGTGGCTTTGGATTCTTCATTTTGCATGCATGATTAACAGTACTAGTGACAGTGTGAAAAGTAATTAAAGTAATGGATTTATAGGGATATCCCTAGATCACACATGAATCAAATAATACATATACATTGACCTATAATTTTTAATTGATTCAAGGATTGTATTACAGGTTGAACTGATCCCAAATTTTAGCATTGTACTGCATTGTGAGGATTTTAAAATATATATTGAGAGATACAAGGTGTGAATAGTACTGGATCGAAATCCTATAAGCCTTATCAGGGATATGACTAAAAATTCTGAGTGAAGTCCACTTCTACAAATTGGGAGTAATTTGAGAGGGTAGTTATGAATCTTCATGCAATACTATAGTTATCCCATTGGGTCACGCAATACAGAAAATTACGTATGGTTGGGTGCTGTATCGCATGAGGCCGTAGGCCGAATTTATCATTTAGTAGTCACGAATACCGCAGCGCAGACGTGGTAAGCCTAAAGTAGATCAGATCTAAATCTGGAATAGCACAGCCAGAGCAGAATTAGATCATGCCATGGCCAAGCTCTTTCCAAATAAATTAAAAACAAGTTCAGTATTAAGCCTGAACCACAGGCTCCCTTGTGTAGACCTATCTCTAGTATCATCTATGGAGGTCTACAAAGTACAAATCAACAAGCTGCCATTCCCAATGCCCAACTAGGCAGTCCTAGACCAGGCCACAGTGATTAAGATCAAGCAGTGCACAGTTGAATTCTGCAGAGTATCCCTGACCAGGCACTGTAGACTGGGGAAACCTTTAACTCGCCTCTTTAAAAGACTTCCTGGCAGTAGTCACCATTTCTCTAAAACACAGGGGAATTTGAAAAAAAATTTATACATGAAGAACATGGAAATAAATTACTATATTTTTGCATTACAGCATCACAGAGCCATAACAGCAGTGTTTTGCAAAAAAGGCCATATTGGATTGTGCTTCTCAGAAGGGGGCTGGTAGAGCAGTCTCTTCCACAGATGCACAATATCATTACACACATAGATTTGAATATATGTAAAGTAGGGGTCCAATATTTGGTGTAATCATCACGGAATACAGGAATATATTACGTGTTAGCTATTTCCTATCACGTAATACGGAAATATATTAGCCTGTTACATCTAACTAAATGATAAAAATATTAATGTTTTGAGTTCGTATCACAACCCGAGGCGATTGCTTCAACTAATTGCCCAATGCAGGTAAATCGGGGGAGTTGTTTTGAAATCAAAATTATTCTTACATGACCCTCTGACAAAATATGGGAAAAAAGGTCAAACCCCATTGAATGCAATGGACGTTGACTTTTGTGCCCTCTACTACAGTAATATGCAAGAGGTGTAATTGATTCCAATCCTACAGTGCACACCATTTTTGGAAATTTCACCTCAATAAGGGCATGTGATCACATAAAAATCCTATTCTTAACACATAAAATCCCGACTTAACTCTCATGTTTAGCCCACCAATGCGTTAGTATTAGGGAATTTTTTGCATGATATAAATGGCTTGTGGTCTAGCTTTTGGAAACACTTTTAATATTACCCTATATACTGAGCAAGTATTTAGTACAGGTACTGTATAGACACATTGCTCTGCAATCATGGGATTATTTCCAAACACCCTTCTGAGTAATAAGGGGGTGGGCAAGTGTGGAAAGTTTTACCCTGTGTGTGTCTGTGTCACAGACTGCACAAGATAGTATCTAAAATTGGTACTGTGTGAGAGACTAACGTTATCAGTCCTTCATGTAGAGAAAATGTTGTAAATTAATCCTCCAAATTATCTCCGACAACTTAAGGGAATTTTATTGATATTTTGCATCAAGGGTCAAGAAAGGTGATTTAATCAACAAATGAGTGTTGAGATGATTATTGCGAGTGGAAGTAGATCTGGATTGGTGTGATGAGGGAGTTGTGTCAGAGGGTGGTAGATGGAGGAGGAATTCCCGGTGGAGGGGGCTGTGAGTGTGGTAGCTAGTTTCAATTTTCCGGGAAACGTGATGCAATGCTCTGTGGTGCGTATAGGGGTGTGAATTTGTTGGAGCACCATGCGATGAAAATTGTGGATATTGTCCTAGATAACAGAATTCGGAGATCGTGAAAGTGGATGAGATGCAATTTGGTTTTATGCCGGGAAGGGAACGATAGATTGCAGTGTTCATTTTGAGGAGGATTCAAGAGGAATATCGAGCAAAAGGGAGGAAGCGGTAATATTGGCTTGGTGGACCTCGAGAAGGCCTTTGATAGAGTACCGAGGAAAGTGATGGGAGTGGGCAATGAGGAAAAGAGAGATACCAGAAGTGGTTAGAGCGGTGAAATGAGTCTGTATGAAGGAACAAAAACAAGAGTTAGAGTAGGGTCTTGAGTTGTCTGAGGAGTTTGAGGTGACGGTGGGTGTGCATCAAGGTACTGTTGCGTCGCCGTTGGTTGTTTGCAATTGTGGTGATTGTGGTTCCGGAGAAGAGTGCAAAGGAGGGTTGATGAGTGAGATGCTGTATGCTGATGATTTGGTTTTGGATGTTGTGTGTGAGACCGGTGGAGGGTTGGGGGAGGAGTTTTGGAAGTGGAAGAAGGCATTGAGAGTAAGGGCCCTGAAGGTAAACCTTGGAAGACTAAAGTGATGGTGAGTGGGGAGGAGGGGAGGTGTTATAGTGAGTAAGGTGGACCCATGTGGAATATGTGGAAAGAGGGTGAGGGCAATTTCAGTGTGGTGTGGGAAATGTGGGAAATGGAGATTCATGGGAGATGCACGGGATGAGAGAGTGACCCCAAGTTGGCAAGGTACTTTGTGTGTGGAGAGATGCAAGAAGGGAGTTGAGGGAGTGGGAAGGAGGTGGAAAGTTGTGTGATGAGGTGGAAAAGTGGAAGGAGTTCACATACCTAGGTGACAGGATTAGTTGGGGTGGTGGATGTGAGGCGGCTGTTACAGCCAGAGTTAAGGTATGGGTGGGGGGAGTTGGAGATGTGGAGAGTTGTTTACTTAGGGAGAAGATTTCTTGAGATAAAAGGGATGGTTTATAGGAGTTGGTGAGATCAGTGATGCTGTATGGGCGGAGACATGGTGCATGAGTGAAAATGAGATGGGGATTTGAGAAGGGCAGAGAATCTTGGAGAGCAATGGTGAGAGCAATGTGTGGTTGTGATTGATGGATAGGAGAAGACTGAGGATTTGATGCAGATGTTGGTTTGGAAGAGGCGGCTGACCGATTGGTGAAGGCGAATGGTTTGTAGATGGGATGGGCACGTGCTGAGAGGATGAGGAGCAAGTTTTTTTAAAAGGGATTTTGAGTTTGAGGTGGGTGGTTTGAGGACAGAGGGGCGACCAAAGGAGGACATGGAGGAAGCCAAGTGGAGGAGGAGAGTTAGGAGGGTGGGTGAGGATGGGGAAGGCTGGGAAAGGCGAAGTGGTGGCAAGTGGAAAGGAGGGGGAGTAAGGGAGTTTCCGTTGCTATGAATGTGAGGTGCATCCGGCCACCCCAGGTTGCGGGGACAAAAACCGGATTTAAAACTGTGGTTTTTACTACTACTACTATCCATACATGAAGATCAAAAAAGACTCGTACTCATTATCAAAACCACAAAGGTGCTAACTGGTGTTAAAACTGCCATTTCCATATCGCTGAATGTTGTTTATGTTTACACAAACGAGCGTTGAATTGGTCTAAATTATTTCAGGCACGGGCTATGTATATAAAAGCTTTACAACCATGCAAAAATATTAATTTTGAAAAATCTGGAGGGTGCTCTATTTTTCAAATGTGCCGTGTCTCTTTAATCATGTTTAGGGGTCCCTGCCAGGCTATACACACAAGTTTAACTAGAGGGCCCTATATGTGCACGCAAATACGGCTTACCGGCTTGCTTGTGGTGGGCATGTGTAGTGCAGGACCTTTGACCTCTCGGGGTCGAGATGGCCAAAGGCACTGCAGGATCACGGCCTATCATTGAC
The DNA here is from genome assembly GCA_023653785.1 of Ophioderma brevispina. Taxonomy (NCBI): domain Eukaryota; kingdom Metazoa; phylum Echinodermata; class Ophiuroidea; order Amphilepidida; family Ophiodermatidae; genus Ophioderma; species Ophioderma brevispina. Next base: position 5,836 of record JAMKCH010011844.1, on the reverse strand, counting down.
ATTGTGACAAGTGGGGCTTTAGGTAGGTGCCAGATTATGTTTTCACATATTGGCCTAATGTAGACAATGACCTTTGACCTCTGGGGCGAGATTGGTCAGAGGCACTAGAGGGGTTCAGGGGCTATCGTTGTGCCAAGTCGGGGCTTTAGCCAATTGTAGTTACGGAGCTAGATGCCCTAATAGGTTTTCACATATTGGTCTATATGTAGCTCGGACCTTTGTCCTCTGGGGTCGAGATTGACCAAAAGGCACAGAGGGGGGTCATGGGGTATCATTGTGCCAAGTGGGGGATCTAGGGCCTTTGTAGTTTTGGAGCTAGCCCTTTACCAACTTTTGTGTTTGATGAAGAAGATTAGGAAGAATCACAAGGAGCACAATGCAATATACCCGCCGCTACGCAGGCGGGTATAATCACTCAAACCTTTCATAATTGAGATGTTTTACAAATGTCTGCTCACAACCATGCTATATAGCTCAAATGCAACAATTTGCCCTTTGAAATCAAAAGCTATGTGAAAATGGACGTCGATATCAAAACCTATGTGCAAAATTTAATATCAGAACTATATCTGCAACTTCAAAACAATATTCTTTGGAACTTTTTGATGTTTTTGGTAAAGGAAATCTTTTTAAGGTGAATTTCGTGATGCCAACCCCTTCTGGTTATTCATTGTTCAAAGGATATCCTTGAGAAAAGCTTATTCAAAAAATGTTAGCTGATTCCAACTTTGCAGTTTGTGCTAAGAGCAAATGCTCATTTCCCATGGTACAATAGGCCACTGTGCTTACTTTGTCCGTTTACAGACAGAAAAATACAAAATTGCAAAATTTCGTACAGACCGGACCGATTTGCACGTAAGATTTGGCACAATGGATTATAATTTTAACGGTTTAAGAGGTAAAGTAAAAATCTCAACTTTTGTTTAGGCAAGGTAGTGGGACGAGCTGTGGAACACAAAAAGGCCCCTTAAAGTTGACTCAGAGATTTGAAAAATATTATTTTTTTGTGTATTAATAGTCTCAACTCGAACTAAAGATAGTAACTAAATGCCACAATTCCGAAATTTGAGATGAAGAGGATGTTCGTTTTGAAGCAGGAAAACAATTTATTGTTAGTATTACGTCCCATAGGATTACTGTGTCTTACACAATTTCGATCCGGAATTTTTAAACAAAGTTGTGTGTGGATTTTCTATATGAGGAATTCGATTTAAGCTTAGGCAATTTCACACAGTGATAGTATATGGACAGCATTGTAGCAAAAAACACAATTTTTGAAATTGGAGGGCGCCCTCTCAGGAATCTCTGAGTCAGCCTTTAAAAGTAATTGCATTTAGTTTTAATTAAATTGAAATTCAGAGTGAACTGATAGGGCATTTTGATTATGCCCAGTAAATATGCACCATAGGAGATTTTGAAAGCAAGTTGGACCATTTTTCACATAGGGAGTTTTTGATTTCAAAGGTTTCATAGGTTTTTCCTGCCCAGTGATGTATATTGACACATATAATAATAGTATGTGGGTTTATATAATTCAATAATTATAAGGCAAAATATCTTTAAGGTCATTTTGGGGTAAAATTTCAAATCCATTGGATTTGTTTTAAAAAATGGTGTCAAATATTTATTTGTTTAGTTGTACATAATAACATACATATTAGATCAGGGGTGTCCAACCTTTTTGACACAGGGGCCGCATTGGTTGAATCCACAACTACTGTGGGCCGTAAACAAGTAATCAGGGCTCTCAAGTTTGGTTTATTACGTGCCTACAAAAGTCTGGAAGTAGGACCCATATCTATACCAATATTTGCTGAAAAAAGGACGCATAGCATTAGAAGAGATGCAGATTTTGGGTCAAATTTAACACAAATTTTCCATTTTTGTTGACCTTTTAACAAATTTGGAAAAAAAATTGGCTTCATTTTGAGGAGATTGGACTAATTTTCCCCACAATTTTTTTGAAAATTTGGTTTCAGAATGATGAAATTGGACTAATTTTCTAACAATTGTTTAAAAAGTTTGGTTTCAGATTGAGGAAATTGAATTTTAAATCTATTATTTAAGATATTTATGCATTTTAATTTTTCTGGGAAGTACCTCGCGGGCCGCTTGAGAGCTCTTAGCGGGCCGCAGGTTGGACACCCCTGCTAGATACAATGTATATGGTCAATTTTCATGAAAACTGTGCATTTTTTAGATAAAAGACACACACAAAAAAGATTATCTCAAAATTGTGATTTTTATGTTTCAAACATTTAAGTATTCAATACTTATTACGGGAAAAATAATATTGCCAACAACACTTCTTACATTTCTGCACAGTATGCACACAAACAGTGGCGTACCGACCGGGGGGGCAGGGGGACAAGTTGCCCCCTCTGGCTCGAAAAAGCGGGACGATATGGGCCAAAATGTGTATTTTTATCCATCTTTTTCAGGGAATTTCATCCAATTTTCGGTCAAAATTTGGGCAAAATTAAAGTAAATTTCGCATTTTTCGCACGCTACGCGCGCATTTTGTCCAATTCAGACTTAATTGGAGCAAATCACCGGGACGATTTACGAATTTTTCCCCCTCTGGCGGGACGACTTGGAAATTTGCCCCCTCTGGATCGACTGCCTCGGTACGCCACTGCACACAAACATTTTGTACCGCAAAAGAATAGGGTTTATTACATTATCAAAATTTTAAAGCGACAAAATATGCCAACTGATGACATTATCAGAGAGGTTGCTGGGAACAATTTTTATTTTTATGAAGTTAAAGTTTTGAGTAGCTAATTGAACTCAAACAATTTGCTCCTATTTGTTTGGATTATTACATTATCGTTGAGTATTGAAATCTGCCTGAAAATTAGATCTCATAATAAACAAATATTAAGATACATTTTACTAATTTATTCTAAAGATACATTTAATTGGCAGAGGCGGATTTAGAGGGGGCGCACCTGGCACACGCCCCCTCTATTTTTTTTGCAGAGCACAGGGCGCCGGGCGTTGCATAGAGCGCCGGGCGCCCACGGCGGGCGCCCTGTAAATCTATAATAATGCCTTTTTAAGCACAGGGCGCCCTGTAGATTTCTAAGAATTACGGTACAGGGCGTCGTGTAGATCTAGCTTTGTGGGTGCCCAGCGGTCGCAGTATGTTCCTCCCCGCTCTTCAGAATTTCAACAACCGAGCGGAAAATTTGGCGCCCCTCTATCGAGAAATCCTGGATCCGCCCCTGATTGGCACCATATCATTTCATGGCCAAATTATACAGGGTGTCCCAAAAAAAGTGGTGCAAGCAGATAAACTCAGATTTCTCAAAAACTGCTGAAGCAGTGAATTTCATTTTCATGAAGGATATTAATTATACTCTTTTGTATAATTTGTGCAAATCCCATGACAATCGGCCCAAGAGAACCAGAGATATAAGCAATTATTAAAGACTATATGTTTTTCATCCATTCCGATGGGATTTACACAGTTAGCGATTATAGATACATCAGATAGATTTGTGGTTCAAGTGTGTGCATTGACTAAAAGATAACCTCTGAACCTGAAGGTGATATGCTAGACCAAGTTATTACAGTGCTGTATCTGAATAAAATAGCCTTACATAATGTCTAACAATAATAATGTTTAAGCTGACCATTTTTTTCCATTTATTATAAAGGGTTCCTATTGAAATTTCATTGTCCGGGTATGCAGAAGTGGAACAGAATTTAAGAAGCAATAATTTTATGAAATTTTAGATTCAAGTCAATTGTTAAAGTAGTGAAATTAATCAATCATGAAACAGGTGTGATCCTCTTAGCTTTAGTTCAATGGTAAAATGAATGGCACACATTCTCGTCCAATTCGGTTATTTCAAAACCTTCACAAAGACCAAAACCTCAGGAATTCAACAACTCACCGTATCTCCTTGTACAGGAGCGTACCGTTGTTGATTCTTTAATCAACCCACAGTTGATTATGCAATTCAACGCTTCACGCCCGGCGCAGTGTACACGGCAGTGCGTTTACGCGGTACGCCTATAAGTCGACGCGCGCTTTTCGTCACGTTTAGAACGCTGAGTACGTGCAAGTACACCAGGTGCAAACTGCAAAGCAACCAACAAACTCAAAACCTAATCGTTTTGCGTTAGATTTGTTTAATAAACATATTAGTCCTAGGAAAGCTTTTGTCGAACTGGGAACATTTTAGTGTTATAAGTGAGAATAATTTAATGTTCCTCTATACAACGATATTAATAATTTTTCATACGATTTTCGGTTGTTGAAAGGGCTGGATTCAAACTGTTCAAGAGTGGTTCATCACAAATCAACCAAATTGCACCTATTCAGTCCGCGGTATTTTTATCCCGCTCCGGTCGGCTAAAGCCGCCCTCGCGTGATAAAATACGCGGACGCATGGATGCATCGTTGTTGATTTGTTATGAACCACTCTGTAACATGTTTGAATCCCTAATCGTATTGTTGTGTCATTGGTCGGATTAAAAGCTGCCAGGCAAATAGGTTAGAGCCCAGCAAAGGACGTTCATGTCAAGCTAGTTTAATTTCTTTTCTTGTAATAAGAAATGTGACTATGATATTTAAACACATGTGCCACTTAGTTCACTAGTTTATATAATTAGCAGAAATGCTATTTATCACGAAAACTGCACAGGTAGAGATAACAAAATAGACTAAAGACTAAGTTTTGATTTGTGCTGATAATAATTGCTTAGAATGCAATTGTAGGCTTTAATCATTGCATGTTTTATTATTTCTAATGCCTATTTACCATTTAAAAAATCAAAAAAAATATTATGTGCATTTTGTTGTTTCTCAGTTGTTTTGCCATGCATATAGCAGTACATTCAATGTTTTTGAAATCGCTCACCCGACAAATGATGTTAACTGTGTAAATCCCATTGGAATGGGTGAAAAACAGATAGTCTTTAATAATCCATCATATCTCTGGCTTGCGTGGTCGGATTGATATGGGATTTACACATTTTATACAAAAGAGTATAATTAACATCTTCCTTGAAAATGAAATTCACAGCTTCAGTAGTTATTGAGAAATCAGAGTTTACCTGCTTGCACCACTTTTTTTGGTACACCCTGTAGTTGATGATGTAAACTAAAATGCATTAAACATAATAAACAATAACATAATACACAATAACGTAGTAAACATTTTTGACCATTTTTCACATCTCCCATTGACCAAGATGTATCTGATTGAAAGTTTATATAATTTTTGTGGTCAGAAAATGAGTGTCTATGCCACTCTCGATCAATATTTAAATAGCTTGTTTGGTTGCTGAGAAATGTGGATAACATAATACACTTCTAGGCCATGATACGTTTGCGATTTAACCATCTTTCCATGCTACAGCACTGGGGATAACTTACTTCCTTCACTAAAATTTTAAAAAATATGTAAAATCAGGAAAAGCTGTATCCCAAAATGAAAAGAGTGCACATTATTTAGAAAAATGAATAAAATGTCAACTCAATTCCAGAATGCCAGTGACCAATATGTACACATAAACTCAAGTGAACAATAGAGCTAATGATATTCAACAATCAACCTAAAAACACTTCAGATCTTTTTTCTCATCAGGGTATGCAGGTCCATTGTTAATGCTGTTATGACGTCTCGTAGGCGTCAAAGGTCAGAAATACCTTTCAAACACAAACAAATGAGCCTTGTGCACAAGTGATCTAAATTTTATATAATATAACAGATTATAATGATTTGTAATTGGTTCAAGAATTTGGTATGTCCAAAACAACATTACATATATAGTAAAATTACACACAATTTATATGATTTATACTTAATTGTAAACAAGAATG
>JAMKCH010011843.1:0-26141 GCA_023653785.1 Ophioderma brevispina | reverse complement strand
TAAAATTGAGAAGTGCTTACCCCAAACGACTTTAGTACTCGGGTGTTTATATATAACAAATTAAATCTTATAAAATAACCAGTTGGTAATATTCAAACACAAACACTTTATTGACTCACCCTAATCTTCATTAAAGGTACCTGGGTGTTTATATGACAAATAAAGTCTTTATACGTTTTATTACAAACACACACTTATGACTCACCCTAATCTCATTCAAGTTTGGTTGAGAAAATGGATGGCGTTCTTTGCCTTGGTACTGGTTTGTTTGAATCAACTCCTGCTAAAAAAAATTCTTGCTTAAGAACGGCTAGGTTTTTAAACTAATCATTTTGTAATTAATACTGTATTTTTCAAATCAACTGGATTATATTTTTTTACCTTTCAATAAAGGGTATATAAATAGCTCCGTTAACAGAGAAAAGTACAACAATTTAGGTGTGCTTAAAGAGACTTACTTCCTTTAAGAAAAATACAATTGTAATATTTTACAGTACATAATCAATTTAGAGTCTGTTTTCTGCAGTACAACAAAATTTTCATCACACTGCTATGTTCAGGGGAAGAATTACATTTATATCAACAATCCCTTTCAGCACTCAAAAATTGAATCGAACTGCTTTGTTACCATGACAAATTGATTACAGTCACCAATGGGCAACATTTGGAGCAATTATTGAATACCACAGATACACTGGAAACAAAGTTTATTTTTTTCGACATGCTCTAAAAACTAAAAATTTCGCGGTCTCGGCTTTCGCTGTTTGTTCGGTGCGGAGGGTACATAGCTTAGGTTGTTTGGTTCCGTCGGAACCTTATCAGACGGTAACTGTAGCGTTGTAAACTTTGTGTCACCACCTTAGGGTCCTTCCTGACGACCGACCACAGTGCACTTTGCACCATAATACCAGGGCCTCTTTACTAGCTGCCTTAAGTCCCAAGGTCTTTTCTTAATTCGAACTCTAGCCCAGACCCCTTTCAAACACTGATGGGAGCCTTCCCAGTGTCACTGAGTTCTTCCCAACTAACCAATCCCGCCCTTCTCATCTACCAAGTGGCCCTTTCCAACTAACCCAGGTTTTTACCCTTTCAACTACACCAGGGCACAATTCTACATGACTTCCACACCTAACCCAGACCCATACCCACTACCAATGGTTTGTTTTGTATTACAATTGTTTCCTTCATGCGTTATATATTTGGGCTAAGCGCTTGAAACGGATTAATGGCCATACCTCTTTGCATACATGAAACCTTCTCCCATGTTTCCTTCTCAACCTCTAGATGGTTCCCTTTCCCAACTAACCCCCGGGTCTCCTTTCCATCAACAGCAGGGTTCACATTAGACAACAGTGAGGTTCAAGCCCCACCTTCCCCCAACACAACCCTCCCCACCCAATCAGGTTCTCATTACCACCAAATTGAAAAAATCAAAAAAAAATGAAAAAAAAATATATTTTTTAAATATAATTTTTTTATAAAACTGATATTTTTGTTTTTTATTAAAAACCATTTCTCCACTTTTCTATATTTAGTATATGTGTTAAAAGCTTATTTTATTTTGGGTCACTATGTGTCCACATTTCTATTTTTTATTTTTATAATTGTTTAAAAAACACTTTTTCTTCGTATTTTTTTTAAAATGATTTGTCATTTTTTTTCATTTTAATATTCAGTTTTAATTGATTTTCTTTAAAGTAATTTTATTCGTTTAGTTTTAATATTTTGTCTATATTTTGCCCCATTTTTAATGGCTTATTTATGTTCATTAATTTTTTGTTTCCTATTCGATATTTTTATTCATTTTCTTAATTGCTTTTTTAAACTTTTAATTACTTACTAACGTTGTACGTATTTATGCTCAAGTTTCATTGTTTATTTATGATTACTGTTTTTTATTTTAATTAGTAATATCGTACACCAACATTTAAAAAAAAAACCCCTTGCTTTTCGAATTTTATCAACGTGTATTTGTGGTTATTTTTCATATGTTTCCACCTAAATTTATAATTGTTTGGTTTTTTTTTTGTTTTTTTTGCTTATGTATTTTAATGTTATACAAACTCGATCTTGGGGTGTTAAATGTACAATTTTTTTCACACCACCTTTCCAACTTGGTCGTTTTATTAATTATGGAAACCTCGTAAAGCACAGATGAGTTTGACGTTAGACATTGTAACACCTACATTTGTTTCATCAAGGGGATAAGAAATGGGCCCACAATACTGATGAATTTTCACCGAATATTAAGTGTTCTAAAAACATGTATGCGTTTTACAAAGCGAAAACTCATCATAATTGTTATGCGAATCGATACCTAGATCTCACTTTAATTTTGTTGCACTTGGTTTGGTTTGATTCATTAACTGCGTCATATAAGCACCTACCTGTTTGTTTGCAACATTTTTTGTATGTTTTATTTTTGTAATTCTTTTTCATGAACGAGGTTGCCCTCGTCTGGCCAACTTTGGCCTTTGGTCACCTCCGCTATTAATTGTATTATTTTCTCACTTCCTTTGTATTGTACTCATTATAAATGTCGTATGATATGGAAATAAGAAGAAAATTTTTATCATTTATCTTTAGTTTTATAATTTTAAAGATTTTAGTTTTATTCGTCATTTCATTTTAAGTACATTGTTATGATGTATTTTCATTTAGTTGCATTTTTTGTTATTTTTGACATTTATTTTTGTTAATTAACTTTTGTTATGAATTTTATTGTTAATTAATTGCATATATTTTGATTGTATTTTAATTAATTTTAATTTAATATGGTTTTTCTTTAACTTCTTATTGTTATTGTCTTTTCTTTTTGGTTGTCTTTGTGTTTTCTTTTTCACTCATTATCAAGTAATTTTTTGATTTTTTTATTTTGTATTGTATTTATGTTTAATTTATTTTCTTTGTTTCCATTGTAATTTTGTTTCATTTACTAATTCCCAACTTCGTGGGGGGATTACTTTAGAGTCTGTGTAGGTTGTTAAAAAAGAAGAAAAAAGTTCGGGGACAAAAAAAAAAAAACAAAAGGAAAAGGAGGGAAAAACCAACAAAATAACCCGGCACATTTTTTCCCGCGCGCACCAAACAGCTCAAAACCCACAGAAAAAACTAAATAACAACATATAACAAAAATCAAACTTCTTTGACCGATTTCGAACCCCCTGGGTGGACCAATGGGGAAAAAATAAACACATGTACATAAGCGCCTTTAAAAGCTGCGCCACGGGGAACTTGTCATTTGAATGTGTATTGCTCCATTGGTTCCCACACTTATGGAAGACAGATTGACACGACCAATAATAGCCACAGAGAGTAATATTTACCGAGGATTAAAAGCGAACCAAATTACGCCACCACTACATCATTGAACTATTTTTTTTCCTATAGCCTATAAAGAATAAAACATTACATATCTTAATGGATAATTTACACCATCAGGTTGAAAAAAATTAGACAGGCCCTTTTTTCCACAAATAACGTACGCATCACCACGTTACTAAGTTGTAACCCCTATTTACGAACATGGACTATGCACATGGCCAGTTAGGAGGACGAAAACAAAACACAAATTTCTTGAAACCACTTGGCCTAACAAATCGTCCAAAATTCACTTTTTCGTTCACAAACAACAAAACAAGCCGTTCGGCCCATTTAGAAGACGTCAAACACATTAACATCCAATTATATCATAAAACACACCCTTCTATCCAAAACGGTTGACAGAAGTTCAAATATTCTCACAATGCAAAAGGCAGTACCTACCCACAATAAGTGCACACTTACTGTCTTCTGAGGCACATTTTTGATTTCAAAGTAGACCAATTCCAATATAAAGACTAACGTCTGATAAAAATTTAGTACAACACATTCAGTTGAGCATCTGCTTTAGCAGTTTTTAGAGCTCTTTAACGACTCTACAACTTGGGAACGCGATAAGCAATCTAAAACAAAACAACTTAGTTTAGCGTGCCTACAACTGGAAATCTGAGGTTTTACAATTTTGTCTAAATGATTAAAGCATTATATGTTTGTACAACCTGGAAATTTAATTGGTAAGCCTGCCCAACCGAATACCGTTTTACTTGATTGTTTTACGACACTTTGTGTTCCAGCCACTGAGGTCCATGAAAAACACAAGTGCTTTAGACATTTACCTGCAGTCTGCGCTGTACAGCCACGGTTGTGTGGGCTCTCCAAAGCAATTGCAAACCATGTAATTTTTAGACATGTTAGGCATATAAGATTCACACAAATTAATGATGAATGTTACACTTACACGTCTTATTCCACTGGCGGGATCTATGTTCCTTTTATTCCGCATTAAGCTTATGAGATGAAACATGGCGTAGCTTGCGGTATACTGTACCATGGCCATGACTCCATGACGGGTGCAAACTGCATGGGTATCCAGGCTAATACATAGACCCATTGTATCATGGTTAAGATCAAGATAATTGCTGTGCTCCATGGCATGCTTAGAACAGTTTGGGCACACACAATAATAAGTTGCTTACATTTGGTGTATAACTTGTGGATCCTTATTGCATCTAATAAGACTATTTCTACGTGTTGTGTCACTTTGTACAGCTGCATGGACCAATTGCGTTTGTAAGCTTAATTGTAGAGCTAATTGTAGATGAACTAGATAACTATTAAAAAATGAGGTTAAAAACGGCACATAAACCCAAACTAGTAAAACTAGACATCGTTTTTTTACGAATTATAAGTTAGTAGAATTACCCAAAAAAATTAGTTTTAGGCAATAGTAAAGAGTGCTTACCAAACTTTTTAATTCAGTTAACAAACTTTTTCTCATTCAGAAAATTCATGTGAGTATGCCCAAACCATTAAATAATAAACTCTAAAGCCTTTTTACCAATAATTTAAAATGGTTAAGCGTGACTTACAAACCATCAATTAGTAAAATTAGACATCGTTAACAAGTTTTTTATTAGTAAAAGCTAGTAAAATACTACTGGGTGATGGGTTTCGTATACTGCGAGTCCAGAGATTAATCTTGAGTCAGGTGACGATTGGTCAATTTCCATCCCAAGAGTGGCAAAAAACCCTAGAAAATCAATCAAAATAGGTACAATAATACAAAACTGAAAGCCAATTTTGAATAATGATTGTGGGAAAATGGTTTTGGAATGAAAAATATCACTGTAACATGGTACATATTAAATTTCTGTCAAGGTCTGTGGATTGCGTAACTAGGCAACTAAAAATTAGAATTTCTTGACAGGGTCATCGTTGTCTTGAGTCAATGTTCTTGTTATATACATTGGCTTCCATGTTATCTGTGTCGGTCTAACAATGACGTGTCCATGTGTAAATGTATCTACAGCTCACTCAAAAAATTGCTCTATGCAGAATCAGAACTAAAGTTTTTACTTAAAAAATGACCATATACTTAATGGACTCATATAGAACAGTGACACAATTAAGTGAAAGAACAAAGCTGCAAGGGCCAAACATAAACCATAAATCTTTTATATTGTTCAAATAGCTGGTCTAAGCCAAGGAAATTGATTTTAAATTGCAAACTGTTTTCAGAATTTGCGAATTTTCTAAATCATGATAGCATTTGTGAAAATGGACATTTACCGTAAAACTCATTTGGGCTTTTCATTAGGGTACTCATAGAAATGTCGGTATCCCCATTCATTATTGACAACAAAAATTGCCTTATTTAAAAAATATGTTTTAGCTTTGATCACTGTAGTTAAATTTTACTAAAATGTACAACACTTCCAATACATTAATGCAAAAAACTCACTTTTTAAAAAATGAGGGCATTGTTTGTTTATTGAAGGCTGTAGTGGTTAGCCTTAATTACAATTATATGAACATAGTCTTAATTACATGATGTTATTTAATTATTATGGGTGGATGCTCCATTACATATCATTGTGAGAATAATACACGAAAGTTGTAAGTGCAATAGCTGCCATTTGTCAAAAATCAGTCCATCCAAACCAAACTATTAGTAAGTTTGGTCAGTGGTTCTTGAAAAAGTTCAAGTGACACGGTTGCCTGAAGAGAACCATTTCTACGAGCCACGACCCAAGAAAAGATATTACGTCATCCTAAACATGGCAGCACACAGATGTATCACATGGCAGCTATTGCACTTATGACTTCTTACATTAACATTGACGATCATAATCTGGGAATGATTTCTTACAAAACACAGAAGCTTATCGATGGTGTTGATTAAATGGCCTAATGAGCACATGGGCAAATAAAGATTTGGACAAATTGACCAGACTTGTACTCAAATAATACTTTTAATAGTGTCACATTTCACAACAACAATGCCTTCATTAACGGCACAAATATGGAAAAACAAGCAATCATATTATATTACATATATACAATGTACAATATTTCATTAAATGCCCTTTTTTCTTTCAAGGATTATATGAAAGTACCAGAGGAGCAATCAAGCCAATCCCATATGCATGCTGCATCCATACAAAGGGCGGGTGATCCAGGATTTGAAAAATGTCAAATGGGGCTCTGAAGGCTTGAAACTTGTCCAAAAATGGGCTGATTTTGCAAGATTTTGCCGGTTATGGGAGGCGCGCGCCACCTTCCCTGGATCCGCGCCTGATACATATACTGGTGTCAGCACTTAGAATATAAAACTACTCACAAGACAAAGTGGTCAAAGGAATACTTGTAGACATTTTTCCTTAGGAAAAACTATTACAGATATCCATGTACAAAAACTGGGAGTTACAACTAACCTGACCCATCTGACACAACTTTTTCTGACACACTTATGAATTCGGAAACCCTTCACAGAATAAGCACATGTTATTCGTGCAAGGGGGAGTTTTTGGCGTTCCAATTTACATCATGGTTATTTCAGTTCTATAAACCCAATTACCAAAATAGTTGTAGCTCTTTGTAGCTGAACATCCAGAGTGTCTAAATATGGGTGACCCATCACAGTGGTCCATTTTTTAAATGACATTTTTCTCACTCACACTAGAAGAATATAACCAAAAAAACATCTGATTACAACTTTGGAGTTACATTGGTCCAGCTGTTCTTAGAGGTCAATACTATGTACAAGAGGCGGTCATTATTTATGCTGGGGGTAGAGGAGAATGGAGGGATTGAGGGGGAATACAAAATATCCTGACTGAGCGAGAGGGGGAACAGAACATTTTCATCAAGGAGAGAGGGAAACATGAAATTTCACCAATCGGGTGGAATACAAAATTTGAATGGAAGTGAGGTGGTATTGCAAAATTTTTCAATTCAAAAGTTGAATTCTCATTCTCCCTGACATAATAATGGACTGTTCCCTAAGGTCATGACCTGATCATAGTGTAATTTGAATATATGCATTATGGGAATGTTTTGTTGAGTGGCAGTGACAAAATCACAGCAATTCAAAACGGCTTAGATAGTATCAGAGGGTGGGGTATAGAGGCAATCTCCACAATGCACCAGTTTCGGGAAATTTCACCTCGATGGGTCATGGGATCCCACCCAAATCCTATTCTAACACATTAAACCCTGATTTTACCCAAAAGCAGTTTCTAGTACTTACGGGAATTTTCAACATGATAATGAAATGTTGGTGGTACTCCAATTCTGGTATAGTATATGTACAATGAAAGAAGGTTAACATTTACAACAGGTAGTTTACAATTCTTTAGCACAGTGGTCGGAATAAGAGAAGATTTTGCTGAATTCTCACAAAAATGCCACCCAGGTCTATAATTGCATTGCAAAAAAGTCCCATATGGAAGGACCTGCTGTATTCACACCAGTGCATGGTGGTGGAGTTTAATGAATAAACATAATTTAAGCAAACTGAAAATAGGGGTGTAGATGATACTCAAGCTCTGTGTGCAAATGATAGCGTATTGGAACTCAGCGAATTTCTCTTGGTCAGGATAGGTAGGATGTAGGATTGGTTTGTCAGGGTTGTTTGTAATAAAAGCCACACACACACAACATTAGAGAACTAAGAATTGAAAGCAGACAGTGACAACAATTTATATTAAACTGAATAGAGTGGATACATGTGCATTATGAGTGAAACATATTATATTATTATGTCTCAGTTGTACAATTTGATCTTCGATGGTATAGCTAGGGTGGGCCAAAGGGAGCACATGCCTCAGGTGCCATCTTAGGGAGAAGATGAGGATCATCACGCCAGTGGTGCAGTGTGCATTTACATTTGTGATAAGGACAAACACCACACACACAAACAACACTGAATCCCATGCATGTGAAGTCTGTCAGGACAGCGAGGCTTGTCTTTATACACTGGGCCACTACCACATATCACTGCATATGATACAACCTTCTCTGATTGGCTCATTACAGGACACAAAATGAGATAGACCACCTGAGTAAGCAATCAAAAACCAGTGCTCTGGGTAAACCATACCACCTTCTTCCAGATCTGTTGAGTTGTTTAATGACATGATATACCTTCAACGCTGACCAAATCAAAATAGTGCTTGACATTCCAATAGGTATAGTGCCCAGGGGGCTAATGATTGCCTCTTTAACTGCAGCACATTCATTCAGTGAGTCATACTAAAGACACTGGTTATGCAAGCACACTGTGTGACCTGAAGGCACAAACTAAGATTCTGAGTATGTGAAAGGAATTCCAAAATGGGAGGCAAGTAAAAGCATTCACATAGGGCTGGAAGCATTGTACCAAGACAGAAAAATAAGGTTGGCCCTTATGGAATTCGGTTCTCCTTGTCTGGGTTCTTTCATTGCATTATATTTCTTGTGCTAATGAATTTTAAAGTTTCATTACAAAAATAGTACAATTTGTAAATCAAACAAGATGGTTTCACAAAATCAAGTATATTTTATTGTTGTTTGCTGACATTTCTCAAAACAATGCAAACAATTTTTTAAAGATTTGAAGTAATAGCTGTTTTAAGATATTTCTTTAGTAAAAAACTTGCCAAGATCCCATGGGGGGAGCACATATGCAATGAGCTCATTAATATGCACAACATCATGTGGACACAGTGCAGGGTATTACTTGCATCCGACCACTACCAATTCCAAATTTGGACATTGGATTGTACAAGTTATTTTAGTCAACAAAGTGCTGAAATTATGAATGTCCTTCATTTGACAGACATTGGCATTTATTTATTTACAATATAGTTGCTGTATCATAAAAAATAAAATATGTGAATAAATAATAACAAGAGGAGGAGAGAGAGCGATTGGAAACAAAACTTGATACATTTACATCCCTATGTGACCACGATATCATTCACAGATGGCAAGCCAAAGGCCAGTAATTGTCAAATAGAGATTACAAGTAAAAATAGGGCACTAAAACAATAAAATACTCTAGTCAGGGACAGAATAATGGTGGGTTCATACTCCTCGGCAGGACGTCGGCAGATGCTCGTCTTCTGAACATGCTTTGCTCTCCGGAGTATGCCACTATGCGTTGTGTAAAAAGCATGTTCGAAAGGATAATTTGACAGGTAAAAATTATAACAGTGTAAAAGTATGGTCAATCACATGAAAAAATAATGCCTTCTTATACCGCATTCTATTGCATGCAGGATTTAAGGGTGGAACTTTGAATGAAAAGTCTTCTGACCTATTTTGCCACATAACTTCACATATAAGATTTCATTGTCTGATATAGATGAACAATTTGGTTCACTTTTTTAAAAAAATTAGCCCTTTTGCCCTTTGTAGAATTTGGGTGTGATCAAAGCAATTACAGCAATTTTCTGAAGAGCACCCCAACTTCCAAAAAATGGGAGATTTGCCACAGTTGCCCAAATTTATATTTTATTTATTCTTTCTTCGGCAAAAGCGACAAACAAACAAAAATAGCAAGTACTAATGAGACGTAATCAGTATCACACAAACAAACAGCAAAACCAAGTCGAATAAGCCAGGATAGCCCAAACGTTGGTTGAATATGCCAACTTATTTCCGATGGGGTCCCAAACAAAAACTTGTGCCTGCAGAAAGGTGATAAGGCCTAAAAAATTACGAAGAGGGGGAGACTCCAGGGAGATAATATACTGGTCTCACCTAAAGTTGAAGGTGACGTCATTATGGTATCGCATTCCTACCAGCGTCTCGATCGTGCCGCCTTCGCGTGCGTATCGGCCATGATTCAGCATGCGCGCGCGATTCATTGGTTTGGCTGCGCAACAGTAAAAGTCGCAGTTGACGTCACCTTCAACTTAAGATGAGGACAGACTATAGGACATATTCAGCCAATTCTTGGTTCACTGCCATAGTAGACAGATGAATCTTGATCTGGTATTTAAAGGAATTCTTGTGAGTCAATGGAATTGATGATATCTGGTAATGAGTTCCGGCAAGGGTACCATATAGAAAAAAGAGGGGAAGCAAGACCAGTAACTCTGGGGACATGAAAATTGAAACTAGATCTGTGCGATAGTTATGAGTATTTGATATTCTGGTAAAAAAATGTTGTAAATAAATGGGACCCTTTGAATTGGAAAGACATTGAACATGGATGAGGCGCAATTGTTTGACTCTGTTTGAAATTCAACAGTTAATTGAATCTAAGTGAACCTGAACCAATGTGTTCTCGGGGAGAAAATTGAGTAGAAACGAGCCATTTTATTTTGGAGAACCTGTAATTTGCGCTGATGGGATATGTTGAGACCGGTATACCAGGAAGTGCAGCAATAATCGAAGTTTATTATGGTAATTGGCCAAGGTAACTGTACCTGTGAATGGTAGAGCTGCTCGAATTTGTCTTATTTGTTGGTCAGGCAAGCAAAGTTAATGGCATTTTTATGGTGGCCTATTTCTCAATGAACAGAAATACGGCGTTTCCAGCTCCGCTGTTAAATTAAATCAGGGATGGTCAATTTAATGTATAAAATCGCTTCTTTTATGGAAAATACACCTTTTAGCATTACCATTCACAGGTATAGTTACTATACAATTACTAATGCAATGTTCAAAAATCTCAAATTTAAAAAAATTACAGCAAGTAAACTTGCGTCATTCCCCCTGGCAGATGGCAGTCTGGAAATGACCTCAGATGACCTTTGACTTGGTACAGGACGTTTGAATCATCTGCACATGAAGGACCCCTTTATTCCACCTTAACCCCAAGTCTGTTTTAAATAGGACTTAAACTTTTCGAAGGAGATGAGAAAAACGAAAACCTAACCTTGGTTGAAAAGCTAACCAAACTGGAACCACAAACATACACACATTACACACATTACACTCACAATACCCCCTCTTCTTTCAAGCCAGGGGGTAAAAATTAGGAGGGGGCGCTCTCAAAAATGTTCTTTATTGCCTTTAATGTATCCTCAAACAACGGTTGTGCCTTGATATTCTTTGTCAGTTACATTACATTAAGGGCTGCAATAAGGTGTTTTGAGAGCACTTTTGATCACATTTTTGATCGCATATTTAAACACACTTGATTTTTATACATGAGGCAAGACTTCATGTGCTAATCATATTGTTGTGGTGGATCTTTCCATGAAATAAGCATTTTGAAGTTTTCTTGAAAAAGATATTACTGGTGTCTTATCAGTGGCGTACCAGAGGGTGTTTTTGAGTCAAATCCCACAATAACACCAGTTTTGGGAAATTTTCACCCAATAGGGTTCCATGTGATCACATAAAAAATAATTCATAAACAATAAAAACCTGACTTTAATGCTCTTTTAGCCAACAAGCATTAGTACTTAGGGAATGTTTGCATGATTATCAAATGTCTTGTGGTTCTTAAAAAATTTTTATCACTAAGTACTGACCATGTGTTAGTACAGTACAGTATAGGCACATTGCTATGCATCATGGGATGATTCAAAACCCTATGGTGGCATACTAAAGCAGCAGAGGAGGCAAAATTCAAAGTCGTCCTGCCAGAGGGGGCAAAGTTCTTAAGTCATCCTGGGAATTTAGTCCAACTTGACAAAATGTGCAGTAGCACGCAATAAATGCCAAATCACTTTAAATTTGCCTAAATTTAGGCGAAATGGTGAAATCCTCAAATGCATATTTGGTTCAACACCCAACTTTCGAGCCAGAGGGCTAGTATGTGTGCGTGAATCGTGAGCCCCAAATTCGTTATGTTGTATTTTTCGGTCCGTAAATGGACAGAAATTACATACAGTGGCCTGGGGCAGTGTGATAAAAAATAATTCGCTCATAAGCATTCAAAACGCAACATGAGAATCAACCGAAATTTTGGAAATTTATACGTGGTCTGTGAAGATATATAGGTGAATCAATGAAATTTGAACAAAATGCACCTTCTAAAATGAAAAACTTTCAACAAATGAGCTTTCAAAAAACTTTAGCAATTTTAAACATCAGATTAAAAGGGGAGTGTTCGATCGTCTTTGGGACCCCCCATGATTTACCCGGAGTCGTATCGATTTTGATATCAGATGAAAGGCCGTATTTTTCTCATTGTCGTCCTGAACTTGAGCCCTCGAATCCATTTCATTCCCAGTATAAACAAAAACCCCCGTTTAGTGGTAACCACTTTTATTAGCCACAGTATTGAATAGGGCTTTTGCAACATGCAATTGCCATCTACAATAAAATCCGCAAGTTTGTTTCCCAGAGTACTTGATGGGGTGTATGTGCAAGTGCCAGGCTCTCATATCACATAGAGAACATGGAATACTTAAATCAGAACAACCACCTTTAATAGAAAATAAGTTTCAAGTTCCTGACTTGTTAATAATGCAGGGTGGAAGTGTTTGTGAGGTCACATCAATCATTTAATGAAGATAGCTAAATATTTTTTTTAGACACAAACAAGTTGATGTATTCTGATGAGAATGTAAAAGCATCTTGAATCTTAATTCAATCAAAATCTGGTCATAATGACTGATGTAGGGGGCGTTTACAAAATAACCTTGGAAGACACCGAATAAACAGGAAACAGCTTGAGTGAGGTTTTATGTTCTTGCGAGATTTTTTGCACCTTCACCTTGTCCAGTTTTCCTGTCAAAATCAAATGGTGATATTGATAACACTAATAATGATGGTCTTAAAGATAAGTATTGAAAATTGGTTCAAGTGAATGTTTTATTTTATGTACTAACCCACAGTAAAAACAAAAAAATACATAATTAAATGTAAATTATGTTTCCAAAATGTGGTAAAATAATGGAAGCTATTAAGCAAAGATGCCAAATTCATCGGACATGAATCAGGCTTGCCAGATCAGATATTACCGATTCAGCAACTTATCAAATCTGTTAACCCTATCACGACCAAAACTCACTGAGCAAAGGCTAGAAAACTGCACGAACAAAAAAAAAAAAAAAATCCCAAAAGAGGCAATGACGTCATCGCACGAACACACATATGGGCACAAAATCGCTGGGCGGGCCAGAACTCCCTCGTGGCTTGCCTTCCCTGCTCATGGGAATGGTGTACCGGAGGCCCCGGGTTCGAATCCCACCCAATATGTCCAATCTTCTTTAGCTTCTCCCTTTACCCTGCCCTCCTCTTGGAAGATAGGCTACAAACTAAAACAGTGTTAGGGTTAGGATTTTTTTGGTAATTATACATTTAAAGAGACCTGAGGAGATTTCCAGAAAGCAAGCGCCCCCAATTTTCTGAACCTAGGTTTTTTACATATTGAATGCTTACCAATGTATTAGATCACACCTGAAGGATAAGCCGATACGCCGTCTTTATGTAATAGATGATTTAGTAGTTCTGTCGTGCACAACAGAAAGTCAAAGAATGGTTTATTTAGGAGAACGAGACCCCGATAGCAGGCAAGTCAAAACAAGGTTGGCGGTGTCTTTTGCACTGTTTGTACAAAAACCTTCCAAACGTTCTCGGTAGGTGGTCTACAACGATCCAGGGCAATTTGAGAGAAATTCATATTCTAAAAAAATCTCATCCTGTCACTTTAAGATAAAATGTTGGCAAGTTAGAATTTTCAGAAAACTTCCTGCTATTGCTTGAATGATTTCTTGACTTTTACTTGAACCAATATATTAAACTCTACTAATATGTAGTGACTGGATAGTGCTGCCTAAGTCCTTTGATGAAATCAGTGAAAAACACTTATTGATCTTCATAATAAACATTTCTTAGAGGTGGGGTGACCCGACCATGGCTCCTTTTAATGTTTTTCCCCTTGCCATGGAAGCATACACCCAAAAAACCTGATTGTACAATTTTGAGATTAAATGGTCCAGTCTTGGATACAAAAGCATAAAAGTGTACCAAATTGGCCCGTAGACAGTAGAGGTGTGATCTAGTGGGTCAATCACATTTGGAGAAATTTTTGTTCATAACATCAAAAGGAAAATTTCCCAGGCCTTACACAATCACTGGTAATGAGAAAAATATGGACTTTCTTTGATACTAAAAATTCAATTTTGATGGAGTAAAGTGGGGCTGATCATGTCACCCATCTTAAGTACCCAGGATTCTAATTAGATAGTGTGCCCACCAGAAAATTAGTCAATACCCCATATCAATGCCAGCAATGCCACTTAAGGTGTCCTGGTTTGGAAACATGATTTGTAAGCTCTAATTGAAAGCATTGTTTAGTTGCTAATTTAATGATGTCAATAATTTGATGGCTCTTTGTCTAATGGAACAAAGCACACTGACGACCAACGTGGCTCTTTACATACTTTTACTCAATGAAAATTGTGGGAAAAGTTAACAAACATAACAACATGAAGGACACTGTTAGTTAAAGTGGCACTGGCACATTTTCAACAACATTATGAATTTCCTTCAATTTGCTTCCAAATGATAGTCTAGGCCCTTGAAAGAATACAGATAAATTTTACACACAAAAATATTATAAAAATATAGAGAAGCCTTAATAAGAGGCTAAAGACATCTAGTGATTTTTAGCCCAATTTGTTTATCTTTTGTAACTTTGATAAACAAATGTGTTTATTACATATTACAGACTACCTCAGACTCATTGGTATTAAAACCACAAAGGCCATAGACTGGTGAAACAGGGTGGATGCCGAGGGAATCAACTCCAGTGTGTGTTTTCTTGTGTTTAACACCACGATCCATGATCTACTGAATAAAACTACTCTGTAGTGGTTCTATTATAAAATCATTCTGTTTACCCATATTTGGTTTTAATCATTTCAGGTGAGGGATAATCAGCTTTACAACCATGCAAAAATATAAATTTTAAAAAATCTTTGAAGGTGCAGCATTTTGCAAATGTGCCATTGTCTCTTTAAGGGGTTTGATGAGTTAGTGAACTACTCGATAAAATTTTCCAGAATTCACATATATGGTATTTACAACGGTGCTGATTAAGAATCTGAAATAAAAAATGGCGGTCACTGACTTTGTTTTTAAGCTCCTCGTTGGGCCGCAACAAAAGTTTGCGGCACATTTGGTACGCAGCAAAGCAGTGAACGCCTGCGTAGAGTATGCGTGCCTGAAAGCGGGCATAGAGGACTCGCGATTGACGCGATTTGTTTTTGTTTTAATTCTTCGCGAGAATAAATGCAAACAAAATGCACAGGATCCACGTATCTGCGTGTGGTTAACTGTCCGCACGCTTCCTCAAAATGCAAAGTCTTTTTTTGCCGCCGAGGGTGGGTGCTAAAGTGAATACTCAAAGCTCAAAACAGCTTGCGCGTAAACAGATCACACGTACGTGAAACCCCTTAAATATCAGGCACCTCATTTTGCCTAATTAGGGTAGAATTGACTAACAAATGAAGTCCTACAAGTACAACAAATTTGCCTGTGTGTTATGTGCAGGGTGTGGTGTACCACACAGTGATTATCATGATTATGTTTGTAATGAATATGTTCATTTAAAGCAATTATTCTCAGCATAAATGGAGAGGAAGAAGAAAGTCATTGGTGCTCTATAAATAAAACAATATTTGTAAGGGCTTCTCTAAGATAAGAGAAACAACATTTTTAACTTCATTAAAGTGACAGGAGATTTTTTTTAGGATATGAATTTCTCTCAAATTTCTTTGGATCGGTTGCAGACCACCTACCGCGAACGTTTGGAAGGTTTATTGGACAAACAGGTGCAAAAGAAATCTGCAAACCTGGTTTTGAACTTGCCTGCTATCGCAATCGTTCCCCATAGAAAACCATGCTTTGACTTTCTGTCGTGCACGACAGAAACTACTAAATCATCATCTTATTACATAAAGACGGCATATTCGGCTTACTCACTTCAGATACATTGGTAAGCATTCCATATATGTAAAAAACCCAGGTTCGAGAAAAATTGGGGGTGCTTCTTTCTGGAAATCTCATGTCTCTTTAAGCTTCAGTGGGTGTCCTAAACAAATACAAATTAAACACAATGTCATTTATTTAATTCTCAAATCTGGTCAAACATTTCACAAGGTATTCTATTGAAATGCATGCATATTAAACTTCTTACCACTTTTGGACACAGTCGACTTTTCATTTAATACACTGCGCCAATTAAAAGCAGATTGGATAGCGATTGGTGTGTCCAATCACATCATGCGACTTGCATGCAATACCTTTGCCAGTTTGTGATTGGTAGGTTATGGTTTTATTAACTATATGTGATACCTTTCTGAACTCATTTCCGAAGATTTACCGATCAGTGGCTGAAAATATGTAAAGAGCAAAAACGGAGGAACCAAGAAATCCTGAGAACCATGAAACCCAAATGAAATTTTGGGTGCTGTTAGGGGATATCACAATCTAAGAGTGGATAAGTTGGAGCACCTAACCAGTGGGCTCCTAGATGAAACAAAATGATTCTTATGATTTACAAGTGGAAGTGAAATATAAAAGCGCTTTAATCTTATAGAAAGGCACTATACAAATATGACATTTATTATCCTTTAATCTTTATTATTTAATTTCATAGGACTAGTCTTTGTCTAACTTATACTTTAACCAAGGGCCCTTGGTGAGTGACATTGTGGCCAGGGCCCTGAGTGTTTAGTCACCTACACTGCCCATTAAGTGGTCACGATGATTTCTCAAAATTCCCTCAAGTATAACAAAGGCGTAGGATGAAAATGTGTGTTTTCATGGCTTTATTTAAAATATTGGGTCTCTATAGTATTTGTCTCCCGCTGACATTATTAGGAGCACACCCAATTCCTAGAAATATGCTTACTTCAACCATAAGAAAGTCTGATATGAGACTGATATTACAAACATAATTCAACATGCAACATTTCATCCTACATCACTGGCGGATCCAGGGGTGTTTTTTTGGGGCGTGCCCCGGTAATTTGGCCAAAATCTTGTAAAATCAGCCAATTTTTTACCATAACTACCTTCCAGTCCCCGGTAATTTTGGCATTTTTCAGGGCGTGGATCCACCCCTGTACATCTAGAATTGGGACTTCTGTAATTTCTCCTCATACAGATCAATACTGTGTAGTAAAATATCTGAACACTAATTGCGTGGACATGTCATGTGTTGTACAAAACCTATTACTATCTCAATACCATTATCACACAATATTTGGAAGCCTTTGATATGTTATGAACAAATGAAGCCCTAATTAAAAGGAAACCTATGGTTCATTTACAAATGATTTAAACAAAAAATGAATCCATTTTCCAGAATGTATCGCCTGCTATCACATATAGTGAATGACGTAGCACTTACTATTAGACACATGCATTGGGAGAGGGAAAGACAAACTCTAGCTGTTTTGAGACAATTTTAAGTACACTTCAAAATTCAAATTTGACCATTGTCTTGTAACTACAGGTCACTCATAATGTAATGTCAACCTCCAAATTCAAAGAGGTATTCCACAATTTAAAATGGAAGTTGCTAGAATTAAAGTCATATACGTTTGGTAGCAAGTAGGTAATGGTGAATCCAACGGACAAGGTACAAAATCATGCAAGGGATGAAATTGATACAGGAGGATACTTGAGTATATGAACAAAGAAAGATTTAGCAAGGTGTGCCAATCTTGTGTGGGGGAGAACCACACAAGTTAGGACACCTTGCTAAATCTTTCTACGTTTGGTAGTAAGTTTGAAATTTTTTAACTTCAAGCTTATGGTGTTTTATAAAATCTATCAAGCTGAATCTGGAACATCCCATATGTGACCCACCCATCAAAACAAGGAACATGACAAAAAATGTTAAAATTGAGATTTTTACATGATTATAATCTGAAATGCTTAAATAGGCACTACCCAATCCTCAGCCTTGACACCACCTTTCACACAATCGATCCTGAGATTTTGGTACCATGAGAAACCTTGTGTTTTCCTCATCTCATCTGCAAAATATTTTGACTGAATTCTTTCCCATTTGATGATACAAGCTAAAATATGGTTTCTTTATAGTAACCGAAAAATAGTTTGTACAGTACTGGATCTGATATTGTAATACACACAATTACTGCTCAGAATAAAATGGCATGTCCGATTCAAATGAAATTCAGGAATTAAGTATGTTGTTGGTGGTGGCCCTTTCTACAAAAGAGAAAAATATATGTTGTATATATGTTGGGTGGGGCATCTTTAAGCATGAAAATGATAACACATTTATTCCTATATCACATTTGTTACTTATATCACACACGTCACCTGTTTCACATTCTCAATACTAAAGAAAAAGAGTAGACGGAATGAGACCAGTGCTCTTGTATTTAAAATTTAACAAACTCAAGAAATGAGGGTAATGACATTGTCTCACTTGACCTGTGACCTTTGAAAGTGTTACCATATGATTTTTTCCCCATATGATCCTTGTATCCATGTTTCATATAAATTTGAAACATACATATTTGAACATAAAAGCAAATATGCAAAACCACTCCAAAATATAATATTTATGACTTTAGGTGACCTTTGACCCATTAAGTAGTCCACACAATCTTCTTTTTTCTCTAAAGGTCCTTGTATCTAAGTTTCATGTTAATTGGTTACACACTATGGCAATGAGAACATATTTAAAACTTTGAACAAAACTTAACCACAACTCCAAAAATACATTAATTTCCCTCATTTGACCTTTGACCTGTTATGTAGCCCACACAGTCCAAATGGTCCCTATGTCCAAGTTTCAATCAGTTCAATACTTTGAAATGAGAGTAAATTTTAAATTACACACAGTCATACACAGATATGGATTTAAGTAGAGAATTAAGGACTGGTTTATCATTTGGTTGAGGTCCGATTTGAAATCCTTCCTTGCTACGACCAAAATGGCAATAAAAAGTGGCAGGAAATGGGG
This sequence comes from Ophioderma brevispina, assembly GCA_023653785.1. Classification (NCBI taxonomy): domain Eukaryota; kingdom Metazoa; phylum Echinodermata; class Ophiuroidea; order Amphilepidida; family Ophiodermatidae; genus Ophioderma; species Ophioderma brevispina. The sequence goes on along the minus strand of JAMKCH010011843.1, from coordinate 6,925 downwards.
AAAGGCAAGAAAAAAAGCTTAAAGATGAATACATCACTGGAGGAAGTTTTGTCCTCCTAAAGGAACAAGTTCAATACCAGAAGATTTCAAATGTACTGGTGTTATAAGACTATCTATGGAAATGTTCAAACGTACAAAATACTAATTTTTGGCTCAGAATACAGAATTTTGGCCGAATGAATACTGAAAGTTATATTTTAAAATTGACAGCTCTGGTTGGGAGCTAAAGCATAGCAAGTGTTAAAATACATTATCTTTAAAACAGTAAAATAGTCAAGGATACTGCTTATATCTTGATTCCCTCGGCCTTGTTTGTAACAATAAGGCTTTTCACACTGAGCAGGTGATCGATCCACTTTTGCGATCGATCACTGTCCAGCTACGAAACTCATTATAATACTTTACCAACTCTGACACACATATCGCTGTTGTGCTCCCTCAAACAACGGCACATGTGTCTGCTAAATACATTTATTCATCCTGTAAATTTCAATGGTGAAAAATGCACAATTCTGGCAGAAACAAACTAAGTAACAAGTCATATCACTGTTGAAGATCACATGTACCAAATCACATTAAAGGTCAAAGACAACCACTGCTGTAAATGCCTGAGAAAGAAGTATTTCATGAAAGTAGCAGCTCATTGGGAGCTATTTTTTAAGTCACAGCATCTCCTAAACAAAAATGAAGGCACAATTGGTAAGGTAAGTGAAATTTTACCAATATAGAGAAAGTGTGTGGGTTTAGCCCGAGTATCTGCATTTGATGTAGAGGACCCCGGTTCAAACCCAATAAGGGCCACTAGTTGAGATCACAAGGATGGCATTTTATGATCCCCAACAGGGGCGGATCCAGGATTTGAAAAACGTCAAAATCACAGGGGGGCTGAAAAGCTTAACTTGTCCAAAATGGGCTGATTTTGCAAGATTTTGCAGAATTACCGGGAGGCGTGAGCCCCCTCCGCCCCTCCCTGGATCCGCGCCTGCCCAAGTTGAGATTTTTAAACCTTCTAAATAGTAGGCAGATTTGTGTAATATTCACCGGGAATTTTCAGCAGTAAAAAGGTACACCACAGTAGTCTATGGGGCAATGTGATACAAACACCCATTGATGATGCACAATTAGCCTTTTAGAGGCATGGCTGACTCAATAGGAGAGGTGCAATGCATTTAAAAAGAGAAGGCATATTGGACTTTGGGTCTAAAACCCCAAAGACTGCTCAGTTGGAGTATAGTGGCCTGCCACATGCTAACGAATAATTCCCCCTTTAGATATTAAAAAATGGAATATTTGCAAATAATCTTCCAAGGAAATGGACACCAAAAAATGTGATAAAAATCGGGCCATATGCATGATTTATTTGGGGTTGGGTGGGGGGGTTTTTGGGAACTGTCAAACAATCGGACCTTTTGTAAAAGTACACCTAACCCCCTAACATGCGTCCTTGTTTGGACTTATTGAACATCTCATCACCAAAAAGCCGATCTGGTCAAAATTTCCCTAATTTTGGGGACTTTTTATTACAAATTCAGCAAAAAACAGACCGTTTGCCCGTTTTGTGGAATTCCCCTCCCCAAATGATCACATTTGGAGACAGTTTTTGGTCAATAAATATCAAAAGGTATACGAACTTTCTCCTTCTACCAAACTCTAAATTATTGATAGAGTAAAAGGGGGGGGGGCAGGTTTTCATCGGGTCACCACAACCCACCTTTAAAGGAACAGGAGGAGAATATTAGATACGGATCCTACTGTAGAATGTTTCAAAGGTTTATTTGGAAACAAGTAACAAGAAAACTGTAAACCTTGTTTTGAACTTGCTGCTATCGTAATCGTTCCCTATAGAAAACCAGGCTTTGATTTTCTGTTGTGCACGACAGATCAATACTAAATCATCTTTTCTTATTATATAAAGAACGGGCGTATTTGCTAATTCACTTCAGGTGTGATCTAATACATTGGTTAAGCTTCCAAATATGCAAAAGACTGTTGAAAAATCGGGGTCGCTTCTTTCTGTAAATGTCCTCAGGTCTCTTCAAAGAAGAAATAACAGACGTGTACTGTAGGGAGAGGTATGTAGGACGAGGTATATTTTTGTTAGGAGTACATTAGTCCATTTAAACATTTTAAGCATGTCACTTGCAAGACACTTATTCTAACGAGGCACAAGGTGACATGAACACCTGACACAAGTGTTGAATTTTTTATTCTCCATTAAGGCAAGATGTTATCAAACCAATAGTTGACAAAGTATTGCATTGATCTGTAATCTCCCTGGAACCCGCAAGAAAACATGAATTCCTTGGGGAAGAACTTTTCCATCTATCTCTTCACTGACACATCACTGTAGAATTCTATTTTTAAGAATAGCCTTTCCAGGGTAGAAATGATTCCCTTATTTGGTTCACAAGATGCTTTCATTCGTCACTGGCTCTTTCACTCCAGAAATGAACTTTGCAACAACCTATAAAGAAAAAGACACATAAAAGGAATAATTAACGTGAACTTAATAATTAAAGTGATCATTGATTACTAAGATCGCCATGGTCTTGTCAAAAGTAATAGGAGACATGTTTAGTGGAAAATTCTTATTTAGTGAAGTTATTATTTTCTTTTTTGATATTAAAGGTGCGTGTTCCGATCGTCTTTGGGACTCCCCTGATTTACCCGGAAGTAGTATCAATTTTGATATCAGATGAAAGGCCATATTTTTCTGATTGTCGTCCTGAAATTTGAGCTCTCAAACCGCTGTTTTAATGGTTAACCATCAATATTAGCACAGTATCGAATAGGGCTTTGCAATATGCATTATTACTTCTCCCATCAAAACCGCAAGTTTGTTTCCCACGGTACTTGATGGGGCGTATGTGAAAGTACCAGGCTCTCATATCATGTAGAGAACACAATAGACATAAATCAGAACAAGCACCTTTAACTTCATAATCACAATTTAAAAGTGCAAACTATTTTGTTGAAATTAAAAATGAAACAAACTGCAAAAATGTTCAAAACTGTAAATACCAAAAAACAAAACAAAGAAATACTGCTAAATTAACTGACCATACAGTTACTTTTGAAGCAGTTTTATTGAAAATGATTCAAAACAACCATATAATAAACTGAAGGCGTAAAATATACTAATTAGCATAAGTCTTGCTTTCATTTTAACCCACTGTGGGCTATATGCATGCACACCCACACACCAGCATTTGATATTTTGACAGTTTTTTCAATAAGACCATTTCTATGTTCACATATTTTTTTATCTTACGAATTTGAATTAAAGTCATAATATAAAGGATAGGCCAAATGCATTTTACTCTTGCTATTTGCCCTACGGCCATATGGGAATATTTACTGAAAAAATGGAAAATACATTTTTTCCTAAAAACAAGGTAGTCTTGAAAACTGGTATTTTTTTCAAATTAATCAAATTTTAATTTATATAAATGAATTATGGTTTATGGTTATGTAAATGAATCGGCTTGCCTATAATCAGTCCAGGGGTTTATTTTCTGTTTCGTGGGGTTTTGCCGTTGTTAACGCGTGCACTGGCATGGGAATTTGTAAAAATATAACTTTTAGTCTTTCCCTGAGGTTTGTATCTCATTCCGTTGCCAAGATATTAAAAAAAAAAAATTGAGATTTTCAGCAATTTCTGGAAAATATGAATAAAAATGGCCCCCCAAAAACACTCTGTTTTAAGTAGGGTCGGTCAGTCAGGCAAATTTTTTCTTTTTTATATATTTTTTCTTTTCTGGAGGTCAAAATTTGGCCAAAAATAGCCCCAAAATCTTGAAAATCAGGAGAAAAAATGAAAATTTTTTACAAATTTTCTATACAAAAATTAGCCAAAATTTATACATTTTGGCTAAAAACAGACTGATTTTACATGATTTTTTGGAAAAACTAAAAAAAAAATTCTGCAAAACTGAAAAATCAGGGTCGGTCAGGCCCGTAAAACAGGTTTTGTTTTTAGTTGCCTCAGTACACTTTTTTCCTTACATGCAAAATAAAAAAATAGGGACAGCGGTCCCAAATAGGTCGTACGATTATGTGGTCAAGTCCATATAATTTTGAAAACAAGAGTCAATACAGAAATAACAAAGTTTCAGAATTCCAATGAAACACATTATTTTAGTTCCACATTGCCATACCTTAAAGGCACTATCAGTGATTTTCTAAATCAGAAATAAAAAAAAAATCATCAAAAATCAGATTTTTGCATTCCTGTAACAATTGTAGGTTTCCTAACTTACCCTACAAGTGATAAGACTGAAAGCAACCTAATAAGGACAGAATCATACATTTTAGTCATTACTGTCCGTACAGACACTTACTACAACACATAATTGAATGGAGATTCATATCTTAGAGCACTGCTGCTTTCTTCCTTTTCTGCTAAGGTTTCAGTTGCAAAAAATAACTTATGGAATTCTACAGACTTGACCTTCAATTATAAGCTATTTTCAGTCAGGTGTTCCCTGTAAGAATACAGGAGTGTACCGTTGTTGATTCGTTATCAATCCACAGTTGATATGCAAATTGGCGCATCACGCCCGGCGCAGTGTTCACGGAAGTGTGTTTACGCTTAATATGACGCACTTTTCGTCACGTTTAGAACTCTGAGTATGCGCAAGTACACCAGGTGCAAACTGCAAAGCAACAAACAAACCAAAACTATCGTTTTGCTTTAGATTTTTTAAAAATATTAGTCTAGGAAAGTTTTTGTCAAACTGGGAACATTTTAGTGTTATAAGTGAGAAAATACTTATGTTCCTCTATACACGATATTCATAAGTTTTCATAAAGATTTTTGTTGTTGAAAGGGATTCAAACATGTTACAAAGTGGTTCATCACAAATCAACAACTCTGCATCCGATGCGTCGGTGTATCTTTATCGGGCGGCTTTAGCCGCCCTCGCGGGATAAAAATATGCGGACACATGGATGCATTGTTGTTGACTTGTGATGAACCACTCTGTAACATGTTTGAATCCTAAATACTATTTAACTTAACTAAAAATCAATTATAGACTATTCTGTATACCATGACATGTCCAGCAGGTGGGCTCATGAACTTGTCCCTCCATTTTATAGTCAAAGAAAGATATGCAAAAAATAAAAAGCTGTTTAAAATAACATTGCTTATGACAGATTTGACAGATATTAATTTGTAATTTCACCATATGGATTTCTTTTCTTTTCATTATCACTTGGAACTATTAATAGCAATTCTTAAACAGCTGTGAAAATGTAAACAATTTCATTGACTGATGCCCGGGTATTGACGTTATTTGGAGGTTGAAGCATTTGTGTCACACTGCGTTTTGCTACATTCGCGCGCGCCTGCCAATGTTGCGTCTCATTGCGTATGTTCGTTGAGTTCAACGGGTTGTTCGATTTTTCTCACTGGGTGGCGGCAGTCCTTTCTTGTTGTATTTAAACAATAAGAATCATGAAATTGGGTTAAAGATGACCTTAAATTATAAAGCTGTTTAACAATGAGAATTAAGGTATCATTTTGGGAACCGGTACTCTCTTTACAACGAATATTAAAACCAGTGATCTCGGGCCTCGTTCTTCCACTTAAAAATAATGGTATCACCTTGGTTTCAATTCATCGTAAAGAGAGTACCGGTTCACAATATCATACCTTTATTCTCTAAAAAGAGGAACATCAATAAAACAAACAACCACATCAGCAGCTGCAGCAACAACACAACAACAACTGGATACAGTATGTTATGTGTTATGTTAGGCATACACACACTACGGATTGAAAAGATACATTATGATAAAAAAATTTCCACTGGTATAACAATAATAATAATATTGCTAGCTCCATGAATGGTGACATTATGCAGGTGTTTAACTGCTATTTTTCTCAAAATATACTGCAGATATTTAAAAAACACCCCCATGTTGAGTCTTCAAAACAGTAGTTTGGTGTCACGCTATAATGGACCATCTTGCCAGGAAGTAGCCTATAAACTTACTACAATGCGTATACACATTATTGTATGCAGTATACTTTAGATGACAAATTAAACAGTTATTGCTAAAACACAATGGCTGGTATCTCAAAGGGAGTCTAACTTTAGACCTGGGTTTAAAACCAGGATTAATCCTACACTAGTGGACCTTTTTTCCTTTCAACATACTCTTAAAGGTGCAATGGAAGATTTTGAGGCATCCATATTTTCTGCCATATGTAGTGGTTTCATATAGATTACACATAAAATAGATCTCTTACCTTTTATGTGGCTACAGAAATGCCTTGGAAGTGAAAAAAGTGATTTTTATATGAATATTTATAAGCTGAATTTCCTATTTGCTCCTATAGGAAATTAGAAATTTCACAATTTTTGTACCAAAGAAAAACAAAATTCTCAGCTTAATCCTTTGATATTTTTTTTATAGAAAGCCTTACAGCAGTGCAAAAATCAGAATTTTCATATTTTTTATGTGAAATCTCTCTTTGCACCTTTAAAGATGCGCTGTAACGGGTGAGAAAATCCCTCATGGATGGGCTGATCTGGATGGGCCGAACAGCCCATCCATGAGGAATTTTCTTACCCGTTACATTTGATGTTGGAAGGAAAACGGTCCACGCATGTAGGACTAACCCTGGTCTAAAGTTAGACTCCCTTTCAGAATACCAGCCAATAGATTTAGCCATTTCTATTGAGTGTATTGGGCACTTAGCAAATCATGTGTAACCAATTAGAGCCTTGCTTCTTTTGCTGATGGGCTCTATTTGGTACAGGGGGTCCGTTCCCGAAACTCAGTCATAAACCTACGTGCATACTATGTCATGCCTGAGTGGACCAATTTATCCAAAGCACTGACTGTGTAACTGGTATGAAAAGGTCTGCTGTGTAGGACATTCACATGAGTTAGTATACACGTAGGGTTACGCACA
>JAMKCH010011842.1:0-27759 GCA_023653785.1 Ophioderma brevispina | reverse complement strand
AATAGATTTCATGCCATGTATTTGGCTAAAGAAATGTCTTAAGAGAGAAAAAAGGTGATTTTGATTTGCCTATATATCAATGTAAAACATAGGCTGAATTTGGTATTTGCTCCTATACGAAATTAGAAATTTAACAATTTTTGTACCAAAGAAAACAGATTGGGTTATTTTTGATGGAAAGCTTTACAACAGGGCAAAAATCAGTACTTTCAATTTTAGGGACACCTGATATGTGAAATCTCTTATTGCACCTTTAATACTAAAAGAATGCTTGTAAAGTTATATAAAACAAGTATTGAATGTTTTCATTTTTTGCAATAGAAAGATTATTTTTAAAAAAATATTCCAATAAAAACGGCTATTGTCTTGGAACACACATAAACATTCTTGGATGTGGTATGTTTTGGTTCATTTGTTCAGGGATGGCACCAATTGTGTTGTTTTAGGCAAATTGTTTTCAATGGGAATCTCACAATTGTTAGGGATGTTAGGGCACTATAGGTAGTATTTGGTTCAGTTTCTTCCAAAAGCATCAAATTTGGCAAAGATGTTGCCTATATCATACTGTTTTTTTATTTCCGATGGGCGCCAAGAAAGGCGCCCCCTGGAGCCGCCATAATCTAATATGGCCGCCCTGAAATTCTAATTTTATATCTAAAAAGGTTAGAATCATGAATGATACATCTGTTTAGTTTAGTTTTGGGCTCCCCAGGAGGTGGCCTTCTTGGCGCCCATCAGAAATAAAAAAAGTATGGCATAGGCAACATCTGGGCCAAATTTGATGCTTTTGGAAGAAACTGAACCAAAACCTCCCTATCAGCCCTAGCTATGTTGCCTTTCACTAAGGTGTGCCTGTGCCCTCTTATGACCCCCTTAGACACCATGCCACAGTTTACAATATTTTCTACGGGTGCTTTATGAGATCATTAAAATAAAAAAAAAATTGCAATACCAAGTTTGAACTTTTGCTATTACTGTTCCGTAACATGGACCAAACTGCCGAATGACCTTAAATGTTAACTACAGCGTGTCTTAAGAAAAGAAACCAAGACAGGTTTATTTCTAAGACACTGGCAGGACTTTTTACTAATTACAACTATTACTGTGATGTAAGTATACATGTTCACTCTCTCTTTCTCTCTTACGACACCAAGCAATGCAGGTACTGTCACAGATGACTGGGTTACAAAGTGTTTTAAAGCTTTGCACCAGAATGACAACAGTTAAAGCAGAAGCCACCATTCCTTTTACAAAATAAGCGTATTTTAAGCATGTAGTGCGTTCCGCTAGCGTAACACGCACTGCCGGTGATTCGGTGCCAGTGCTCCTTGACAACAATCGCCGATACTGAGTGGCTCAATCATGCGCGATCAGTGCATAATTTGCATAGCACTGGGTCCCGGAAGTGGCATGACGAGCGGACTACGTGTTAAAGGAATTGTGGCTCAGACTTTATCATCTTATTTCTTTGATGTCTTAACCCATTTCCTGGTCACATGGCCAATTTTGCAATTTCTTCCAGCTGAGGGGTTTTACGGTGTGAGCCATTATATTTTTTCTGTTTTTACATGAATTAGAGATCCATTTAATGATAAAACGTTGATTTTCAACTGAAAAACAATGGGACACTTATTGGAGGGGGAAATTTTTATTACATGATATGTAAGCAATCAGTTCACTTCAAGCCAAATTGTTGTAGTAACCCCACTGAAAAGTAAAAATTAAAAACAAAAAAGTAAACACCAGCATAATGTTTCTCTGTTAGAACACCAAACATTATATAAAATATATTAAGGGTTAACATTTTGACCGGCCTAAGGTCACATGAGGTCACCAAGGTCACATGAGGTCACCTGAGGTCACCAACTTGTCAACCCACCCCACCCCACTCCCTCCTTTCCACCAAGTTACATCATCGTAGCCCTTACGGAACTCATACGGCATGCAATATATTATAGGGTTAACATTTTGACCACAGACATATGACCAGAGTAATCCATATGTGCCTTCTGCAATTCTTGTAGATGACACAAAAATTATCCCCTACCTTGTACACTTCTTCCATTTGCAGTATTTACTTCACTTTCAAAGTCCATATCTTGCTTCTCCTCTTCCTCATTAACAGTACTCAAAGACCTATTGGTGGTGATACCAGCTTCCCTTGCCTCATCCAGCAGATGTTGAAGCACATCATCTGGTAGCCTGGGAATTTCTTCAGCAGTGTCCGAGGCATCTGTGACAGATCTTGGAGAGCAAGGGGATGACCTTATGAAGGAAGATGTAGCTGATGTGGCTCTGGAGCTCAAATCATCACACTGGCGCAGTAATTCTGTGAGGCGCTCATCTGAGATGCGAGGTGATTTCATCTGAATTGGACAGAGAATTTGCCGTTTTTATATAATTTTGTTTTAGAGTGTGAGATTTTACCACGGGGACCATAGAGACGGATACCAGAGGAAAGAGCGCTAATGTATTTCAGTCTCTATTTAAGAGTCTCAAGCAGTATATTATGTATTAGAAGGATGGAAATTACCTATTTGCATGATGCGAACAGAAACCTACGACAAAGTTGAAAAACTCAAGTTAAAGGGCCGCCCCCCGACTCAGAGATTTCTGAAGATGGAGCCCTCAATTTCCAAAAAAAATCGTGGTGTTTTTTGATGTACATAATGCTTGTCCATATACTAACCACTGTGTGAAATTGCTAAAGCTTAAATCGAATCCTTCATATAGAAAATCACAAACTTGTTATAAAAAATCCGGATCCGAATTTTTGTTATCACAGTATCCTATGGGACGTAATCTTCACATTAAATATGTTTACGCATCAAAACGAAAATCCTATTCATCTCAAATTTCAGATCGGTGCATTTTAGGTATATCTTTAGTGATAGTTGACTATTTTCCTTGATTACACAAAAAAATAATATTTCGAATCTCTGAGTCAGACTTGAAATGCACACGAGGATCAAGTAAATATAAAAATTTTCACTTTAAATTGGGTACAATGACATATTGCTATAGTTAACAACACAATGTATCATTCAACGGTGACCACTTGCTAAAAATATCTGCATGTTCTGAACCTTTATTTTTTATGGTAATTTGATATTTTAGTACTTTTTCATTACTTTTTTACTACAATTTCTGGCAAATGAAGACAAAAACATTCTAGTTTTGTGATCCAATCTATAAAGTTGGTAATTTTCCAATTGACATCACAAGAAATATAATAACAAGATATTCTTTCTTACCTCTTTTCCACAGTATTGCATCTAGTCCAGTTCTTCCTCTATCATATGCAACCTCTCTTGCTGTGGATCTAACTTCTTTGTTTCCTGTAATACTTTCTCACCAAGAAATCCAAGGCCTCTGTTGACATATTTTCAAATCCACTCTGGTCATTTCCTATTCGAAATAATAATAACTAAATAAGCTTTGTATTGCAAATCGCTACATCGTAACTTTTATTACGAGGCACATTGAGGAACAAGACTATGGCGCTCATTCTCACCTTTCTCCTCTCCTCTCCCTTCACTACACACTCACTCACTCACTCACTCACTCACTCACTCACTCACTCACTAACTCCTCACTCAACTCACATCACTCACTCCTCACTCACTCACCACTCACGTTCACTCACTTCCCTCCTCACTCAGCTCCCTCACTCACTGCACTCACTCCTTGTTCACGTCCCGTCTCACTCACTCCTCCCCTCACTCACGTATCACTCTCCTCACTCCGCTCCTCACTCACCACTCACTCACTCACTCACAAAAACAACAACCAACAACAACAACACACACCATACACATTGGAATGGTATAAGTGTTTTTTTTTTCCAACATGGGTGGTGGCCCCCAATCCACTTAATATAACCAGAAACAAGGTTAGAATGTCCTGTAAATGCTGCATAAAGCACATCAAATTTTACATGGTAAGACTGTTTGTTCTGATCCATTACCTCACTGATATTGTTTACTATGACCTTTATTTTTTCCTCGTTTTTGGTTTTTGTATTTCTGGTCTAACCACCCCAATGTTTGCCCAGCCCCAAAATAATGTTTCAGTATGATGTTAGTATACTGTTGGTTTGCAATGTTGCAATTCAATCCTTCATCTGAAAACCTTAATGTGTTAAAATTCCACACAACTCAATATTTTTCCAAGTCTGACAAATCTGCCACACAATAATGACTGCTGACGAATTTCCCCCAAGATCATATTACCCCAGGGTAGCAAAAGCTCCTTTTCGTAACATAATCTATATATATATATAAGTGAGATTTAACTTAAAGGAGCATTTCACGATCCTAGCACTTAATCCACCACCTTACCTAAAAAAGGTCGATACTTTTATCATCTGAACCATTAGCCTTGTAATCCACAATGTATCTGATCTTATGTGAAATTTGGTTGTATCTGTAAGATTCATAATTTTGGTAGTTTCCCTGTCTGTAAAACTGCAGAAATTAACAGCACATTGGTCTATGGGACAATGGGAAACAAGCAATTGTCTCGTAACATAAAACCGTGAATAACCTTTTTTCTTAAGATATCAGTGAACAATGACTAAAACAGAAAGTGCAACCTTTCTTGAGACTTGTAATTTGGACTCCTGCAGGAACCCTTCACCTTAGTACCCCACCCTGATACTAAGCCTGTGCAAACTTGCCAAAAACAGTTGGAATAAAAGGAAAAGTTACTCCCTGGTGCTTGACTGGCCTTAGCTTACCTTTCATTCAAAACAACGGATAATTCAACCTGTTTCCACTTTATTTGACCCTTGGACTATGCCCCCAACAGCCCTGCTTCACTATAATTAACAATTTACCTCATTAGAAACTGCAACGAAACAATATGTGATCAGAGAGGGGATTACCTGAATAGGCGTACTACTGATGCTCATGAAGTCTTCTTTAGGCATGAGCCGCCATGAGTTTTAGCATCAATGTCTTGCAGCTCTTCATTGAATCTGCTTCTGTTTGGTATCCCTATACCCTTAGCAACCGGAGTTTGAAACTGCTATGTGTTGGTAGTCTACAACCACAAGCTGGGAAAAATCATGTGATACAAATTTGGTCAATCCATTTTTGAATAAGGTTCTTTGTTTTCCCAGAGAAGTTCCGTGTTTAGGGAACATTGAAAAAGACGAAAAATGTGCTAGGCCTAGATTGAAACACCTTTGTGTTACTAGCAGGATGCTCTAATGGAGTGATGGAAGTAATGTCTAATCTTAGCTTTTATGTTTACTGTCATTAAAGGTGGACTCTGATTTCTAAATCAGGAAATCAAAATAAATCTTGGCAAAACAATAGATTTTTTGCATGTCGTCAACAATTGGGTATCGTAACATAGCCTACAAGTGCTAAGACTAGAAGCAACCTAATAAGGACAGAATTTGGCTATGTCAGGTCATTACCTCTTCTGTAACGGACACTTATGCAACCCATAATTGAATGGCGATTCAATTTTTTGAACCTAACTGTTTTCTTCCTTTCCTGTCCTGTCAATTTTTTCCAAGCTGCAAACATTACTTATGAGAATTCTACAGGCTTCTTCCGCTGCAAATTTCAAATAATATGACTCTTCAGGGTAAATCACTCACAGTGTCTTTCAGTTTTTGTTATTGAATGTTTTGTATTATGCTCATGGCCTGCGTTAGGTCTCTGTGGTTAAATAAAGTAGTTTTCACCACCAAGCATCACTCCTTTCCGTTACTTCTGATGACAGAAGTACTTTCACATAAATTAAATAATTAGACATGACAGTTTGCCCACAACCACTTTCTGGTTGTCCCATAGTGAAAGTCAACCAAAGTTGTCAGTAAAACAGATATTTGTCTACAACCTACATAAGATTATTAGCAAATTTCAAAGAGAATTGAAAGAATTAATGAAAGGAATTTTGTCAGTTTAGTTCTGCATATCATAACCATGTTTGTAAGTCAATTGCCAAAACATTGAGATACTTATCTGTAGCACACCTGTTTCACAGTTTCTCATGATTCATACTGGCCATGGGCTAATCAAACACCAGGATAGGATAAACAAAAGGCAGGGGTTCTCTTAGCTGAAGGGCCAGAGAATGCCGAACATATTTGAAAGTTCCCTACTTGAGGGCCAAATACACCTGGAATTTCTTATGTTTCTCTTCATACATTTGAGCAAGTTGATGGCCAAAAATCAATGGTTGGCGGGCCAGATTTGGCCCGTGGGCCGCCTATTGAGAACCCCTGACATGAGGGACTTATTCTTACCTCTTCATCATCAGCTAACATCTCTACCTCTTGAAGCAACTCTTCAAGTCTTTTCTTTTCATCATCTGTCATAGCAATGAGATTCCCAGCATCAGTAGCAAGCTAAGAAAAAAAATCAAGGTCCATGAAATGAAGAACTATACAAATATGACTCGCAGCAATGCATATCAAAATGTTGCGTGATTTGGCCAGTTATCGCTACATATTACATTTTTACCATTAAACTATCAGCACTCCATGAATATGTCGACAGCTACAAAAGGCCCATTTGGAACAAATCTTTGATCACATTACTCTTCTGGCTTTGAAAATGCAAACTTCACTCAAGTCGACTGAATGCTTGCACTTGACATTGTCCTCTCTTATCTGTTGAATAAGTTATGACCACAGAGTTGGAGTAATAAAAGGCTAGATGTCGGACGTCCATCTTGAATCGGCGAGCTCACTGGTGGACGCTTAGATGCTTACCGCCCAAGCCCATTACAACTAAAACTTACGACACAGAAAAATGCACTTTCTCTTTGATTTCGCCAGGCCGCCCCTCTGATATACAATGATCCTTAGATATCCAAGAACATCGTCAGGCATGTGATTTGTTCAGAAAGTTTACCGTCGCAGTTATCAGGCACGGTGTTTTTGCAGATTTCCAAAATGGCTTCCAAAATAGTGTGGGCTATAGCATGTTCGCAGTTGCTACGGAGTTGCTATGACGAGTGTCGCGTATTTAGCACATTAGTAGTGCACAGTTGTAATATTTTAATTAGTATGGAACTCGGTAGGTGCGAAAACAGCGTCCGCCTGCGAGTTCGTTTGTATTATTGGTAATCAGCAAACTAAAGCGTGTTCGTGACCATCCTAAAGAAATAACCGGGAACAGTCCAGAGGCCTTGGTTATGACCCATCAAACTATGCATTTTCTAATTTTCCAAAAGTAATTGAAAAAAAATGGCTACTTCTTTACAAGATACTCCTAACTTAACATGGCCAGGTAGTCTTTGGCATCTGTCATACTTCCCAATGATCATATTTTGGTAATGTTTTGTCATTGTAACATAATTTCCGGTCACATGCACTAACTTGCTAGTCACACGATTATCACAAAGATCAATCATATTTAATTTTTATGCTCTGCTTCCATCAAGGTGCAGAGAGAAAGCAATATTTGTGCTCACTCAAATTCTTTATGCACTAGATAAAATTCTATCATACTACAATGATGGAAAATTTCAACAACTCTGGGCAGTACATGCTACGTATATCATAATTCAGCTGTATGTAATATTTATATCATTATCAACTGGCAAAAGCTCTCATGTAATACCAGCCTATGTTTAATATGCCTGGTACTAATCCACACTTCTGCACGTGGTCTTCTGAGAAAACTTTTTCTTGGCCCAGGTGTTTTTGGTGATGTTTTAACTCAAATATAGATGTTGATAAGCTGGAAAATGATCACAAAAAGGGTAGACAATAGAATGTTTGGCACCCTCTATGGGCCAAAGTGCTGCCTACTAGGCAGCTGGTAACGGTGTACCTGTGAAGGTACTCCTTGTGTAGCTGCACAGCTACTTCACTACTGGTGGCCTACATGAGCACCTGCCAGTCACCTAGCAAGCCACTGCAGAGTACACTACAGGATGGGTACAGCTAAGTAAACATAGCTGTTATGTACCTAGTGGCTTGTGTACTTCACAAGTACTTAGTTCTAGGTACTGCATCAATACTGCATCAAGGGGTACCCTTGGAGTAGAGCTAAGAGTACACATGGAGAAGCCTAAGCTACGGGTTACACCATGAGTAAGAATCTGTCTGTATGTTACCTCAATATTTCTCTTGATAAAATCAGGTTTGTCTTCATCCTTGTCTTGTGAATGACCTCTTCTCTGTCCAGTCTTCTTGTTTTTCTTGTTTGTTTTTCTGCCACTTCCTGGTTGTCCATTGCTAGTAGCATTACTAGAAGCTAAAAAATTGAAAGGTAAAAAACTAAGTATGACTGTAAGTAAACCTTTTATCTTCTCTAAGCTACCTGTTAACTAACTCTAAGTAAGTTATGGACACCTTTTGACCTCAGCTACATGGGTCTTCTTGTTCAATTTTAAGAGTAATGTAAGAAAATTCTCAGCATTTTGTAACTTCTTGTTTGTAAAATGACATTTGACCTATAAATGTGACCTCTTGTACTATTAATATGCTGGTTCAGAAGGTTAAAATGCCTAAGCTGTCCTTTAAACTAATATTATTTTCCAAGCAAAAGTCATCAATAAATGATTCAGTTAACCTGCCCGACTGATTCATGATCTTTAACCACTGCAATTTCATTTTGGATGTGCCATCATAGGTTGTGTGGTGTAACAATGTAGTGAACATCCAGTAAATTGATACATTATTCAGTGCATGGCAAGTGGACTGATGGTTGTTCTGCATTGGCTCCCTACCTGATCTGTTGGTAGATGCTCCATCAGTTTTATCCTTATCATTACCCTCTTCTCCTGTTCTGTGATGCCCACGATTACCAGCATCAGTATCCAAGGGTTGAGTAGCAAACACAGGGCTTACTGATGGCAAGTCATCTTCTGAAGGCACTCCTACAATATGGAAGAACATGATTAGTTTAAACTGGGAGACAAAACCTCAATATACCTTTTAAATAACCCAAGCTGGATGTGCTAATAAGCCGGTCCTCAAACCAGGAGTCTCATAACATGTCACAATCAGAAATGCACCTGACCCCATCACAATTTTAACCCAATGGATGCTCATCCCTCACATACGAGATTAAACCAAGGTCAAAATGCCCACGCTCACCTCTCGCATATGTGGAGTAATGCATAGAAGTTTATTAACCCTAACGCGGCCCAGACGCAATGCGGTGCAACGAAAACGTGGTACCGGTCGGAAATGTTTCTTGTTGCATCTCGGCCGTCAACAACTATTTTTTGTCGCGCAAATGACTCTCATTGCACCTCATTGCATCTGGGCCGTCTTACCGGAAAATGACGCGATGTTCCTCGTTGCATCTGGGCCGTCTTAAAAAAAAAAAAAAAAAAAAATTTTAACCCAATGGATGCTCATCCCTCACATACGAGATTAAACCAATGTCAAAATGCCCACGCTCACCTCTCGCATATGTGGAGTAATGCATAGAAGTTTATTAAAGGCCCAGCACTGAAAAACCAGATATATCACTCACAACATATACTTGGAAAGAGCAAGATCTTTACTGTTTCTTTACATTACTTTAACTACGTTATGACAGGTCCAAAGTTATGCACTTATCAAAAAATGCCCCGGCCCCTGGGTACCCGGGGATGGTCCGGATTTGTACTACCTGATAGCCGGGAAGTTGATGCTCTTTTTTTTGCCCGGGTGTACTGGGCGTATGCAGGGACTTGTTCATGGAGTTCAGGCATGTAAAAAAAAAGCCGGGATTTTGGTTCAGCATAAACGGAAGCGCAGGGTCCCATTTTGGCATTTGTGTACCCCTCTTCCAAAAAGCTGACCTCTATAACCAAAAAAAAAAAAAAAAAAAATTGCATCTGGGCCGTTAACGACTTTACGCTACTTATTCCTGTGCCGGAAAAAACGGCCGAGATGCAATGAAACGCAAAATTTGTTTCTCGTTGCATCTGGGCCGTTAAAAATAAAAATAGATTGCACCTCGTTGCATTTGGGCCGTTGGTCGGCAAAACGACCCGGTCCTGGTTAGGGTTAAAGGCCCAGCACTGAAAAACCAGATATATCACTCACAACATGTACTTGGAAAGAGCAAGATCTTTACTGTTTCTTTACATTACTTTAACTACGTTATGACAGGTCCAAAGTTATGCACTTATCAAAAAATGCCCCGGCCCCTGGGTACCCGGGGATGGTCCGGATTTGTACTACCTGATAGCCGGGAAGTTGATCCTCTTTTTTTTGCCCGGGTGTACTGGGCGTATGCAGGGACTTGTTCATGGAGTTCAGGCATGTAAAAAAAAAGCCGGGATTTTGGTTCAGCATAAACGGAAGCGCAGGGTCCCATTTTGGCATTTGTGTACCCCTCTTCCAAAAAGCTGACCTCTATAACCCGCAAATTAATCAAACATCGAGTTTGACGCATTTTGACGTTTGCCCGGCTAGCAGGGGTTTGATATCAAAATTTTGGCCGCAGGGCCGGGGGACTTGGCCGGGGACATGGCCACAGGGACAGTTTAACATTTCAAAAAAAACCCTCGTGAGTTGCAAAGTCCCAGCGATTCCCCGGTATACAAGGGCGACGGGGGCATTTTGAAGGTGCATAATAGGAAAGTAGCCTTGAGTTGTGATGTACTTGCCCTGCATAGTCTAGTAGTAAGGATTGTCAACTAAGTGCATGTGTGCATTGGTTATGACATGTGGCCAATAACTGGTACAACAGTGGTAGTCAAAAGGGAGGCCCACACCAACTGATGAGGAACAATCTATTCTACAATATGTCTAAGTTTCTAAAAGCGACAGCAATGAAAATTAGCATAATTTTCAACACTGCAACCAATAAAAACTTTGACCCTGACCTATTTACTCATGCTGACCTGAATAACCTCATCCTGTTCAAGCGACATCTTTTCCACTCCACAACAAAGTGTAAAACAACATAAAAAATATGTTGAGCAACTTGACCCTACATGACCCTTTAACCAGTTCTTACGTCACCTTAATCATCCCATCCACTGGATCAGTTTGTCAGGTTTGGTTGTGAATTGAAGCTGATCTCCTGAAATGGGGCAACTTTAACCACATTAACCCAAATACCGGAAATTAGGATAATTTATATCACCACGAGTTCTCCCTTGTACCAAGATATTTACACTAATTACCATGCAATGCAAATGCCTAATATGATAGTCTAGGTATATTACACATATCTGGAAGTACATATCAACAGAGCAGTAGCCATGGGAGGTGCGACAACCCCCCCAAAAAGAAAAAAAAAGGTCTGCTTATGAGTTGTATGAAGGTCCGATTGTCATGTTGACGGTCCGTTGTGCACAAGTTAAGTTTGAGGACTTGGTAATTGTTTGTTTTAAAGGGTTGTGGTGCATGTTATATAAATACTAAGAGCCTGTTAATCCATACACTACGTCATAGGTGATGGATTTACTGTGTTTTAAATGCTGTATGACCCACCCCCCTCACCAGGTAAATGCGTTAGCAGAGAGCCGAAAAAAATTGGTTTTGTGTTACGCAAAGGTCCGTTCTGGCCACACCGCACCCCCCCACTAAATTCCCGGCTACGGGCCTGATATCACATGCTACATAATTTGAACAGAAGCTTATATCCAGAGAAAACATGAGAGACCAAAAGTGAGGGTTTGTCCAGCATTTATTCGCAGGTTGCAAATCCATCAGAATTCAAGTTTCTTCAAAGAAAAAACAACTGAAGTAACAAAATTACTTAATGCTAGAGATGGGAAGGACAACGCCTGCAGGAAATCAAGTGCTAATATGTTTTCATCAATAGTGAGATATCTCTGATCCAACCAAGTTTTCTTTTAACTTGGATAACAAAGTGAGTTGTGGTTCTTTGGCAACCGAGATAGATTAAACAGCTAACTTGCTTTCTACTCAATAATAACGATAGCTCAAAACATTACGGTTTCAATATTTTTGGTAAGTTGTGGTTAACCCTTGTGTTGAATGGACAGAACATCCTACACATTTAATGTTGGGCAACTTTGTATGGCCCATTTACACAGATACAGAAGCTTTTAAATTTGGTAAAACTGCAAGAGTATCAGAATTTGAAGTACAAGGTTACACGGTATCCTGCCACAGTTTACAGCATATTAATTTTAATCAAAGACTGTAAAATAACAGCATATACCTTCATTGTGGCTGCTTGGTGGTACCAATGCAAGAAATCTGGTGGTATTCTCTGAGACTTCTTTGAGTTCATCTCGTCCTTCAGGTTTCACTTCCTCCAGTTCTCGCTGCAGCTGACGATGTAGTTCCAACCTCTGTTTCTTCACCTGTACAGGTAAAAGGACAGGATAACTATTATTTCTTGCTTCTTGATCAATATTTTCGAGGAATACCGGTGAGCCATCACCACCAGGACTCCAACATGACAAAAGTCAAAGCTAAAACTGATTGCATTTACTTGCATTTACTAGAGGTAGGTGAATCAAAACTTTTGTTTCAAATCACTATTTAGACAAGTGGTTTCTATAGCTCCTGAAACAAACCTGGCAAATATTTTGACCTCAACTGAATTTTTGACCTGGTTCCAGGGACTTCTAAATTTTGTATGTTGAGTCTATGGAGAATTTTGACTATTTTAGTCAAGATTTTGAAACTGCTGAACATTCTTCTCAAACGTTTATGTAAAAAACCCACATAAATAATACTTAATTGAACTGCAAAGGACTTCAATTTGACAGGAATGGTATTGTTTGGTGCAAAATTAGTAAGTTGAACGAAACTTACCTGGAAGATGAAGTTTAACTACGGTTCTATACTGCTCTCTGGAGGTGAAATTAGGAATTATATGGGTTACGATTGCGCGTGTGCAGACCAGACTTTTAATCAGCAGGGGTCAGTCCAGCTAACATTTCGTGTGAACTAACCACCATTCAATACTGGCGATGATTTGCCATCCATACAAATGTTCACAATGAAAACTATTGGTTTACAGTATTACAACAAATTTTTCCTCAGGAGGGTGGTGAGGATATAATTCCTAATTTCACCTCCAGAGAGCAGTATAGAATCGTAGTTAAACTTCATCTTCCAGGTAAGTTTCGTTCAACTTACTCAATCTATACTGCCCTCTGGCGGTGAAACGGAAAATTACATGGGACTTCAGAAACTGGATTGAACCGGCTCACCCCTAAACGGGTATTGGTCTTCCTACTATCTAGTTGTCACAGTTTATCACTCAGTAAACCATGATTATTAACGTTTCCCATACAAGCATTTTTTCTTGTAAGTTTTCTCACAAGCTCAATAATCTTGTGCTTTATTCATTGAATGTTTTCAAAACACTCTAGCCAGTTTAAGTTTCTTCAAACCTGTGGCATTCATGAAGTGTGCTGCCACAAAAAACCTCCTTTCGAAACCAGAGTAACATCTAATTCCTGCCTAGTTTGTTAGGCCGTGCCATTTTTAAATTGTGAAACACCCTTTGTTGCCATCGTTTAGGTTTGCCAATGTGCATTGTTAGAAGTATTTAGCGAATGTGTTCTTGCTGCTCCCACCAGCGTTTTTGTAAAATCTCTTTCAGTGGGCCACCAGCCTGCCACACTTTTGATGTGGATGCAGCTCGTATCTATGGGCTCTATAGACAGATACATCAATCCCTGCACAAGCCTCATGATTAACCCATCTGCAATGGTGGCTGAGGTTACCTTTGCTGTGTGGCTCACATAACTTCTGAAGAGGCTATTCTCTCTCCCTGCCCCTTAGGGTTTGCAGTTCTAGGTATGTATTCATCCAAGGCACGATAACACAAAGTGCCTTGTCCACCGCATAAGCTTTGAGTTCGATGAGAGGCGGGTGTACCCAGGTGACTCTGTTTGTTGAGTTCTGAAGCTCTACACAAAGCAATACTTCGATGAACGACGTGTCATGTTCTTTAAATTTCAGTAATGGTATTGTCTGCGACTAGCAGGCAGACAAGTATATGCCACCAGAGGACTGTCTAAGTGTTAGATTTTCAAGAGTGAGTCTTGAGACTGGTGACATAGTAAGCAAGCACTCTCAATAGTGCTTCCACATCCCAGGTGTCAATATATCTGGGCACTGGGGGTCGAAGGTTGCAGACCTTGCACAATTGATGGCACTATAACTAAGGCCCTGGTCAAAAAGGTGTGTTTAAAAAATTCTAAGACTACACTAACATTTGGCGCCTTAACACAATCACTTTGTTTTTCAGCACAAAAGTGGTCATTTGCGTGTGTACACTGCTACTCAAGGAATGCCACTTTGGACTACAGCTTCAGTATTCCAGCAGAAACAAAAAAGAACGCGAGGGGGGACTCCCCTTCGCGACCCCACTCCTGCATCCTTCCCCCCATCCTCTCCAACCCCCCAAAATCAGTATTCTGAAAAAAATTTGTATTTTTTTTGCCCCATTTGCTACTACAGCTGTATATAGTAATATCAGTGCAGTGAAAAGGCTTATTTGCCACAACAATGTTTTTTAAAAAAACAATGACATGAAGTTTTATGTATAAATGAAAGTCTAAACTTAAAGGCTCGGTAAATGGAAACTAAGCTACCTATGTACATTGATGAAACGTTATCATGCGATAGAGCTCTTTAAAACTACAGCTTTTCCAGAAAAAATGGACAGTAGTCCGTTTCATGTCCGCAGCCCATTTAAGGAACTGTCATAGAAAAAACAAGTCCATATGGAGACATTTTTTTAAATATCCACAAAAAAGATGAAAGTTTTTAAAAAGTCTAAATTTTAAAGGATCATAACTTAACTGAGCCATAATCATACAATGCCTCTGAGAGAGCTCTTTTAAATAACAGTTCCGGAATAAAAAAAACTGGATAGTTTGTCATCTGAACGGCCCCCATTTAATGAACTGTCATTATGAACCGTCCCCCAAAAAAATTTTTTATGGAGATACTGTTAGCTGACAACATATTAAAAATGAACAAGTCAAACTTAATAAACCCGGAGCTAACGACCTTTGGTAACATCATCTCAATGTACCAAAGGCTTGATTGATTAAATATGCTGACAAACTGACAGGAACCCCCCCTGAACAACCGTTGTAGGGGGACATGCAGAAGTCAACGTCCATTGCATTCACTTGGGCTTGACCTTGTTTCCCCCCTACTTTCTTAAGCAACATTTGAGACACTCCAAAGCTATTCCTATTGTGATCCTATGAGCTCCAACCAATAATTTGCAACCATTTTTTACCAAAACTGAGGTAACTACTTGAAAATTTGGGAACCCTGTACAACTGAAATTGACCCTTTTATTGATTTTTTTGGCTGTTTTTAGCCAATAACTCTTAAACTTTACGTTGTGCATAAGTAAAACGTGTCTACCTTTTCCTGAATCCTTGTGGTTAGACAATGACAATGGTATACTTTTCAACTATGATTGAATCATTTAAAAATTTGACCCCTGTACAAACTTGTCTTGGCCCCCTCTCATTAGGCACCATTTGCCTGACTTAAGAATTATTGTTTCAGGTTCATGTCCCAGTCTGTTACAATTTAATCACGTCAAACCTTTTGTACTTGAGATGTGTTACAATGTCTGCTAGCTCCTGGGCATAAAGTCTAACTTCAAAGGCTCATAACTTGAAAACTCCGGCTACCTATGCCATATGACTGCTCAATGAATAGAGCTCTTTAAAATACAGCTTTTCCAGAAAAAATTGACGGGGCCCGCCGTCTACAGCCCCATTTAATAGGTAAGGAACTGTCATTGGGAACTAAGTCCTAGAGATTTTGTTTTTTAAATGCCAAAAAAAATAAGTTTTAAAACTTGAAAGTTTAAACAAAACTAACTATAAACAATCATTGTTTGTAGGTCTATATCCTTTGCACCATTTACGTTTAATTGGTTAAAAACAACCTTCAGAAGACATTTAGCTACCAAGCAGTTAAATGGTTTAAATCAAATATTATGTGTGTGAACCATCCTAAAGTCGGGAGAAAAACAATGTGGAAACCTTTTTTAACATAACTTTATAAATTGAAAATATTTCAATCCTATGTTTCTTTTATTTACTTTGAAAAGATATTGCCTTTCTTTCCTGAAAAAAAAAAAAAAGCCCGCTTTATTGTTCTGTATTTTACTTATTTTCCCTGCCTTTTTCATACATTATTTTTATTTTAGTAGCGCACATTTTTCATATTTTTTTACCGGGAAAACGTACGTCCTTATTTCGCAATCATTTTTCCGTACTAATCGGAAATCCGTACTAGTTAGAATGTCCTGCATACTGTTTATGGGTTCCTGACTTCCAAGCATGCATGATGATTGCTGTAGCCTGTTTGATAGTTTTCATATTGTCTGCACCGCTTCCGGACAAGTGCCCTGCTATCAACCTCACTTCACCGTATCGGGTGAATTTGTGGCTGAATTCCAGTGTCAACAGCTTTTGGTAACTTTGGGTAACAATATCTGAGTTGCTGTCCAACAGCCCCAGAAAATTCGAAAACCACGGCTGAGTTGGCCATAGCGGAACAATAACCACTGCTGTTGCCTCCTCTTTCCCGGCAGTTTTTGCAGCACTCTGCCGATTATTCTGAAAGGTGGACAAGCATAAGAGCAATACATCAGACCATGATCTAGAAAAAGCATCAATAAAGAGTGCTTGTGGGTCTCTGCGCCAGCTACATATTTTGGGCATTTTGCATTAATTCTTGAAGCAAACA
Source organism: Ophioderma brevispina (assembly GCA_023653785.1). Lineage (NCBI taxonomy): Eukaryota > Metazoa > Echinodermata > Ophiuroidea > Amphilepidida > Ophiodermatidae > Ophioderma > Ophioderma brevispina. Next base: position 11,129 of record JAMKCH010011842.1, on the reverse strand, counting down.
ATCAATTTCCATTTTTCCAAATTCATCTTCAATTCTATGAAAGATAGTCATTATTTAACTACCATCCACCCCATCATTAAAATGCCTACTCTCATAATCAGCCTCGGAGTTCTCAATAACCCTGTATATGCGATGCTAAGACCCACAACTCATTCTCTATACACCATTCCCATAATTTGCATGCTAAAGCTATTCAGCTCTGTTCTTTACCACCCATATTACTAATGTATGATACTGCAGTTGTATTATCCATGCGCAATTGCACTTGTACAGGTTTAGGTCTATTCCTCACTATTCTGCAATAGGCTGCAATGCTAAATATTCTGCCAGTCATTTCTTAGGTAATTGATATGGTACAGTTGTTCCTCTTTATTCCATCTGCCCCCCCGTTCTTTCCTGTTCACATACACTTCCCCATCCATCAGGGCTGCATCCAGTTTGTTATTATTAACTTGGGTTTATTCTGATGAGACTCTATGCTGTGATGGAAGAGTAGCTTTCCACCAACCTAATTCCACTCTCATTTCTCTTGTGATGGCCATATACCATCATAATTACCCTGTTACTTTTTTAGGGCTGAATTTTTTCCCTTTCCATATTTCCTGTAATGCAGTGGGGCCTATTCCCTGCAGGGAAGCAGCTACCAGGCCAACCTATTATCTGGGCCACGTTTCGTATTGTAATCTCCTAATCTTTTTGTAACAGTCTTCCCGCAGAATGCAACATTGTGGTCTATTTTTTTCCTGTGGTACTGTCACCATGCATGAGTTTGTGTCCAATTTCATAGCCAAGGTATGTCAGCCCTTGTGGTTGGAGACAACACAATTTCTCACGATTAATAATAAAACCTAAGCTCTCAAATGTATGCACTGTTTCGGAAAGAATGCTGCCAATGGTCTTCTGAATCTGATACTATGATTGAATCGTCAATGAACCCAGAAAATGATGTGCCCTTTAGAGTGTAACGAGCATACCCGCTTTCATCAGCTTATTATAACATGTACTTTCTGGAGCAACAAGATAACCTTGGGTAAGCAAGCAAACTGAAACAACTGTCCCTTCCAAAGAAATCGCAAATATTTCTTTATTTCATGTACATGGTACGAATAAGATGCATCTTTGATGTCAAAGGAGGACCAACAATTTCTCTTGAAATCATTTGTAGTGCCTTTTCAAAGTTTTTCCATCTTCAAATGGAATCTTCGCACAACTGATAAATTCTTTCAGATTCAATATATCGTATAAATCCATTTTTCTTTGGGGGGGGGTCTGATGAAAATCGTAGAAATTCGCCAACTTCCGATTCCACTTTCTCTCATAACCTGCTTTTCTAGCAATTTTTTTCGATTCCACCTCAATAATAAGGCTCTTCTTATCGCTACTTACCCTTTTTTGGAAATCACGGCACCGTCCTCGTGTACTTGGTTGGGAGTGTGTTTTACAAATTCATGTACAAACCCTTGAACTGTTTGTAACACTCTGTATCAGATGTATCTTCTCCTCTTCTCCCATGTGGGAGGTTTGTTTCAATCTGCCTGCTACAAATTTTAGGCTCTAATTAGGGCCTAGGCTTTCTGGTAGGGCCTTACCCTCACCTTTATTGGTCTGTGAAGCAGACCTCTGTTACGACTACTGCTTAACTGCCGCCACGGCCTCTAGCTTTACCATGGGCCCTCGAAATCCGCCACCAACTCACTGGGTAACCACTGTTGCCCATAACCATAGGCATGATATCCTCCTCCTTCGTTAGGGTGAAGGGTATGGTGATGGTCGCGGACGACCTCGCCCTCTGCTATGGTAAGGGCCGGGCTTGCTTGGTAGTAGTAACCACCGGCACCGCCTCTAGTCTTGACAGACCAGTTTTTTACTTGCTCTTAGTTTGTAACTGCTGGTCACATCCTTTAACCAATCCTTTCGGATATTTCATTGCCACCGTATAAGTAGGCATTATGTTTGACATCTGAGGCAAAGAGATTTTCATACTTCATGCCACTAGCTTTTGGAGCTCCTCGTCTTTGCATGCACATATTAATGGAAACCATTCCCTAGCATAGCCATCCCCCGTTCATGCCAATTGGCAGTAGTTCATTTGCTGATTAACAGCCGTATTCTTTGGTTCCACCACACGGTTCCCTCTGGATGCCATCATCACTTTAACAAAACAAGCACCGGCTTTCGCCATGCAGTTTGACACTACTTTCATTCTGTCGTCAAACTTTTTTTGTTTGATGTTTTCGTAATTTATTGACATGGACTGGTCCACAATCGACTGCAAATTGTACAGAGATTGCATTTCAGTCGTGCTATTTATCGGAAGTTTCAAGCCCATTCCTTCACATCAAACATCTTGTTACTTCCTTTAGTCTAGTGAGGGATAAACTGACGAACTGGTCTTTTCTGCTGGCGTAACAAATTCAGCCAGATACTCGTCAAATTTCTGTGCGGCCGATCGGTTTCCTCTTCGCCTTTTTCTTCGGTGATTTGGCACGTATCGACTCGGACTTCATCTTTGGTTGACAATTAATCACACAAGTTTCCGCCATCGGGTCACTAGCGTGACCCTCACATTCTTCCGCCTGGTAATACGGCTCTTGGTGGTATACGGCTCATCGTTCCAATATTCCAATAACATGGTGTGTATAAAAGTAGTTCCCCTCCTGGCAAAAACAGGCCCACATCACGATCCTTTTTGAGCATCTTGGATAATCTTTGACCTCTGAACTCATTGTTGAAAAACCGATTCGGTCAAAATGTTCACGCATGTTTTAAATCCACCACGCCAGAAGATGGCGGGTCTCGTGGCGGAGCCCCAGACTTGCTGGGCCCTTCTTTTTTACACATGTGGATGTGCCATTGGCCGACATTCGACTTGTGATCAGGGTGTGTGGATTCTTTTTCTTTTTCTGTTCTGTTTGATTTTTTTCATTATTACGTGAGCCATTGGCGTCACTTTTTTCTCTAATCTCTTTCGCATTATGGTCTCAATGATTTGATTTATTCGTGCACTAAAACTCGGTGCTATAAATGCAGCGTTTTTTGTGGACAAATTTGGCACTATGTCTGGTCACGATAACTCAATCGTGTTCTGGTCTTGCGCACGCGCAATCGTAACCCCATGTAATTCCGTTTCACCGCCAGAGGGCAGTATAGAACAAACTAGAATAGCATTAGCCAGGCATTTTATCTTATGGTGTCATCAATCATCAATCATCAATTCAAATCATCAAAATCATCCGTGTTGAGAACATCTCTGGCTTAAACCAACCTCTACTTGATAGGTTGCATTGATTTGCAGTAATGCCATCATCAGCAACTAAGCTTTGAAGTTTCCCCTTAAAAAATAACCTACCATCCTTTCTCTCTTTTAACCTTTTATAGCTAAAATTCTGTCCAGTTGTCTCATCTTACGCAAAGCTTCCACGATCTTTGGATCTAAATTGTCGTTGGGAACAGGCTCGCTTCATCTTGCCTTCACACCATTAATATTGTCTTGATCACTGGTAACATGGTTGCCATTGTGGTTGTCAGAACCAGAGGATGCTGAATCATTTCTTTGGTCATTGCCTTGGAAACGGAGAGCTAGGCGCTGTATTATTGGAACTTCCTTGTTCATCTTGATAATCTGTAGCAATGAAGGTGTACAGTTTTAATAGTAGTAGAATTAGCCCGGTACATCCCGGTCCTAACACTACTTTCTTGTCACAATGCATATCCACTAGTGTTTTTATGTTGCAAGCTATATTCTTTAAAATAAGCTTTGGGCCACCCTGATTTTGGACTTAAAACAAAATAGTGGCCAAAATACAGATTCTGTTTATACTAAAAATCAGCTAAAATGGATTCATGTTGTACAAGCACACAAAACTCGAATTTTTTCCTAGTTTAATAAATTAACAAAACTCATAGGTCTTTGATTTTGACAAAGTAAAAATTTCAAATCGAAAGAATTCAAATGTGGCCACCACAAAGTAATCTGGGCTTGAATCGCCACCCAGCATAAAACAGATGACTTTTGTACATACATGTATGGTAGGCGGCTTAGCTGGCAATTCAATCCATAAATGCTGTTCATGTTTGCCTATGTGATATAGCCACAGCCACAATTATGAGTTCAAGCCGGTTAGTCCTTTTCATTTTCAGGATGTAACAAACAAGCATTTGTATAAAAATTTTTAGAAATTACCTTCACTTATTAGAACCAAGAAACAACATGGTTTTTTTTAAATAGGCCAAGTTTGTGCCAAATGTTGGAATCCCAACAGTTATATGATGCCATGAAAGAGTAAAAAAAGTAATATGCAAGGAGGAAAAGAGGAAAGCAGAATAGATGTGAGGAATGAAGTGAATAGAAATCAATGATACTTGACATCATGTGTTACAGAATAATTGTGGATTTCTGTAACCTGACCCATCTACAGCACTTTTTTTATGACATACTTCTGAATTCAAAACCTTAACAGAATAAACCTGTACTTTATTCCATGAAGGGTTTCTAAAATAAGTGTGTCAGAAAAGGTGTGTCAGATCGGTCTAGTTACGGAAACTCCCAATAATTTCTGTTGTGAAATGAAGGCTCCCTACCTGAAATCTTAATCGTCAACTTCACTTCCACCACTGAAAACTCTTCTATTTCATGTCATGGTTCCTAAATAAAACATTTTTTTATGAGGTAAATGGAGCGATTTTTAAACTACATTGGCTGTTTATTGCTTTGAACTCCCTTCGGGAACCTTGTGCGACTGTGCACTGCTCAGTAAATTACCCTCATATAAGTCAACACAGTGCAGCACACAGCAACATAGCGTTCAGTGAATGTGATACTCAGTTCATTTTTGCATGTGCACTGTCAGGCAAATTGGTGGAACTTCTGAGATAGGCCTATTTCACCTGTTTCTGGTCAGTATTATCCCCATGAGAACCTTGTAGACCATCAGCCGAGAAGGTTTTGGTTAGACAACGAGATACCAATAGCTTACGGGAAAATTCAGAGAAAAATCTAACTTTTTTGAAAATATGAAGTCTGCCGGAGACCGGTTGTTGCGTGTAGCCCCAGGAGAGGGGTAAGTTTACTATGGGGGTCAAATGTTTGAACTGCCTCTAAATCTCATATAATATAGCTCAAATTCTTCCTTCCTTAGGTAAGCAGGAGTAAAAAAAGTCAATTGGGTCACCACGCGTGTGTGCTTCCTTTCCAAGATATTTGGGGAAATAGGCTAAAGGTCATTTTTGTTTTATTATTTGGAAGAAGGTCACCCGGTTTTGCAATACCCAGAGTTGTTTGTAAAAATACTTTTTTTTTAAATGTTTAATGATACTGCATCCAAATATGAAATGCTTTTGCACTTTCAGCATCTCCTGTTGTTTAATGGAAGGGGTAACAAATTCCCTGTAGGACTCTACGGGGACGGGGACATTATACCCCTCCTATTAAAGGGAACAACCCTACTGCAAATCAAAAAGCATATTTTGAATCAGTATCATTAAATATGTTTTTTAATATTTTTTTAGCAAGAAATCTTGGTATTATAATTTTTGACCTTTCTTGGGAATAAACAAATGACCTTTGTAGCCTTTTTCCCAAATATCTTGGAACGGAAGCACCCACACTGTGACCCAATTGACGTTTTTACTCCTGGTAACCCTAAGGAATAATTTGGCTATATTTCATTAGATTTAAGCAGTTCAAATATTTGACCCCATAGTAACTTTACCCCCCTCTCCTGGGGCTACACACAACAACCGGTCTCCGGCAGACTTTCATATTTTCGAAGTTAATATTTTTCTCTGAATTTTCCCGTAAGCTATTGGTATCTCGTTCGTCTAACCAAAACCTTCGGCTTACGTCCTATTGTGGTTGCTGTGTGTGGCTACTCAAGAACTACCATGTCTGTAGAGACTGATCAACGGATTCTTTCAATCAAACCAGTACACACAGCTGCACTGTACCGTTGCTTGCAAATTAGTGAAGGTATTTTCTGCCTTAGTACATTGCTCTCGATAAATTCCCGTACGCTTACATTACAAACATCATTAGAAGTTAGGATAAAAGAAAATTTGATTATATATGCAACCTTCCAATGAATCAAACGTATTTGCTTAATGTCATGAGTGAAGTAATCCTCAGAACCTCTTCAAATTCAGAGAGGATCCTGACTCTTCTAATATCTGTCTACCTGCAAAGAAGTTCTTCTTGGAGGTAGAATCCCCAAGAATAAGCAGTGTCATAGCCTATGCCTGTATGAAGCAAGTGATCCTGCACTATTCAATGACACCCTGCTCCCTGGGGCGTGGCTGTTGTTATGGTTACCACTTGGCCTGGTAAGCTTCATCGACTCTCTTGTAATTTTCAATTGATAGTTTCTTTAACACAAAATATAAAACAGAAGAAAAGTGGTGTCTACTCCATCTTACACTTTGCGTCAAACATATTTCATAATATTTTGCATTTAGCATCACTCCGAACGGCACTTACATGTATTATAGGCGCATCATGGCTTTGAGTGCTGATATGCTTCATGGGCCCTTAGTGGAAAAACTAGGCTAGTACCTACCGTGACTGGGTATTTACCCCTCAAGACCTAAAAAAAGAATACGGGCTTTTCCGCTACAGAGATTGGCAAAATTATAAGTGTAGACCTCTTAATAACTTCTCGTGCATTTCTCCCTCCCCCTCAGAAGGGGGAAAATAAATTTAAAAAAAAACATTAGAACAAGGCGACTTGAATTTAATGCGATGCGTAAATATGGCCCCTGCGAATTTGTCGCAAGACGTTACACTTAAACGACACCATACCATCCCCTTATTCTGCCCCAGGCTCCCTTAAACCAGGGACCACCCTACTTAAACCACGCAATGTCCCTACCACAACCAAAAACAATTTGCACCATTTTTTGGCTAAATTAAATACAGTACTTTATATTAATTAAACAAAATAACTAAAAAACATTTAACTCATTGATGACTCCCATCCTGAACCTCAGCAAAAATAACTCTAAAACATAACTCATCTATGAACTCAATCCATAACCACCCAAAAATAACTTTACTCTTCGATGAACTACATCCATAAAATTCCCAAAAAAACACAAAACTTGTGAACTCCAAACTCAAAAAAACACTACAACAAACTCATCATGAACTCCATAACTCACCAAATACTTAAAGGGATAAGCAGCGATAATCCGAAAGAATCAGAAAATGTGTGATGCTTTTTTTTAGCTTATAAATCAAAGACTACTATGTACAAATTCCATATACTACTTTTATGTAGGTAAACAACCAAATAGTAAAATAGTATTTGAGGACATTTTTTCATACCGTTTCCCGCAAATGACATACCTAGTGATGACTCAAAATCTACACTAAACACTGATTGGTGGCATCAATATTACGCTTAATAAATCTTGGATATTCACACGGAAAGGCTTTCTTGGATCTCAAGTTGGATTTTTTGATATGCACATATAGATCTACAAACACCAGAATCAGATAAAAAGAACTGCCTTGTCTATAATACAAGTATTTCAGCCAACCATTTGCAGGTTATGTTGCAACCTCTATGCCAGTACTTTAACAAATACCAAAATCACCGAATTTTGATATTTTTTGATGTTTCGAACGCAAATCCGCTGCTTGTCCCTTTAAAAAGGTCAACAATCAATGGTCAAATGTCAGCACCACCAAGATTGCCAAATGTTGACCTTTTTGGTGAAATGTTTGACTTTTTTCCCCACCCCTTGTCAAACCCAGGGGAGGACCTGGAGAATGAATACCTGATTAGTAGGGGCTTGTGCCGCCTATACTTTGGGTCCATATTTCCTTTCTTGGACATGTATAACAAACGGCGCGCGTTGATTGTTTACGTGTACTCTGCATCTACATGCAACACACGATGGTGCAGCACCGTTTGGCGGTAAGCCAGGCGTACATTCTAAACTGTCCAAGAAATTATATAGCCAGAGTACAATGTTTGGCTAACTCTAGTTCTCATCTAGAAAAAAAATCTGGCCTTTTCTTGTGGCAATATTGACCTTTGACATTTCATACCTACCCCCCCCCCCCCCAGCACAGACCTAGGGGAGACCCTGGGGGAAAGAATTCATGGTTCATATGTGCTTGTCCCTCTATAAAACCCAGATTGGCTACTCTACTCTAGCTCAGCGAGAAAAAAGATGTGGCCAAATGTTCCAGGGGTCTTTTTTTTCTCATGGAACGTACATACAGACGGACGTACGGATGGAGCCCATTTTTTCAGTCCCCTTCCGAACACAAGTGGGGACAAAAATCCGGTCCTCCTTCTTCCACACTTAAAATAATGACAACCGTTGGTTTCAATTCATTGTGGTAAAGAGTGTAAGGCCATGCGTTTCTATGAGAGCCCACAAATAGGTGGTATCGTTACATTCGTGCGGCAGACATAGATCTTAGAAAGAGTATAAAAGCTAAAATACATGGGCTACATTGCCAAAGTTGGTACCAAATTAGAGGGAATATATGTGCCAGTTGCCTCAAAATGTAAAAAGTGACAATCAAAGTCTCATTAATTAGTAATTAACATTTACTGAACTTGAATTAGTTATTTTTACATGGTGGTAGACGAGGGGGAGCATAAATTTGGGATCACTACCAAGGCAAGCTTTTAAAGTCTAAATATCCTACATACATTTACTTTTTTGATTGAATTAGATTATTACTCCTCAAAGTTTATTGAAACTAAAATAAATATGTCTTAATTAGGCCTAATTAGCATAATTAAGAAATTAAAATGTAATTACGAATATTAGAGGCGACCGTCCAAGTAAAAGCTTAATTAAAGTTATTTTAGTGGATAATCCAAATATTTGTCAAGTATTGGGAAGTTTCTTTTCAAATAAAAATCAATTTATTGACACATTGTTAACCCTCGTCTACCTGAGCCAATTTTGTGATTTTCGTTACTGATCACTCGATTCCTGTAAATTTGGTACCAAAGGATAGCTTAGAGTTTCTTCTTTCTTTTGGTACCAAAATAAGTACTAACATCCCCATTATGACGTCACCATGACGTCATATGTTGAGGAAAGTACGAAAATACTGAATATAGGGTGGAAAATTGATATTTCACAATTTTAGCGACTCGTACTTAAACACCTTATTATAGCTCTAAAATGCTGTCATTATATAAAACTAGTCATTTCCCATCAAGTAGAGTCAAAAACCACATGAAAATCTGATTTTCCTAACCTTTTTGGCGAAAAATTGAATTTTTCACTGTGTCTATGGAAATGGCAGTTTTGCTGATATGCGAACTTTATGACGTCATTGTGACGTAATGCTAGGTATGTTGGTACACATTTTGGTATCAATGGAAAGAGGAGGACCATAGCTATCTATTGGTACCAAAATCAAGTGTCTGTGATGTTCCTGTGTTGTGTTAGGCATGTTGGTACTTCTCTTCCGAAGGGGGGGTGGTACACTTTGGGATCACCCTGTATCTTACCTATACCCCGGTGGATGTTTGTTTTTGGATTAAAATGAGCGGAACATGTCAATTGACAATTACCTTAAATAATTTGGCACCAAAAAGGGGGTTTTAGAAAGCCGGGGAAAAAACCTGAAGGGGGTTGGTAACCACCCCCCTTCGGTAGACGAGGGTTAATTACAAATTTTGTTTTAATTAAGAAGACACCAGTATGGTCGCACATATTTGGCTGGCACTAAAGTACTCAAAAAGGACATTTTCTTAATTACCAAAAGACTACAAGAGAAGGGCATTTATACAAGGAAGACACTAAAACAGAGGCTATCATCCCACAGGAGTGTGTTGTATAGTATGGCATTGATATTCAGCCTAGTTAAAAAAAAGCCAGACCTTCATGTACTTCAAAATGTGGATCATAAAGACATTCTTCTAAATATTGCTCTCTAATGATGAACTTCAGTCCGTGACTTTTTTTAAAGATGAACACATTGCTACAAAGTAAAGAATGGACAGTACGTTTTATGATTTGATATATGAAACATTAAGATCATGACTGTTCAAATTGTGTATGAATTACAGGTTACTGCTATGGGAAGCACTGATAACTGACTATTGGCACTAGTAAGGATACATATATTGGGATTAATGAAATTGTGTCGTTACACGACATACATTATGGCATATGTTAGACGACACAGACCTTAAGAAATGTCTCCTTTAAAGTGCATTCTTTTGTAGAAATATAGTTATTACTCTTAAGTTTATATTAGTAAAGTGTTTCAGAGATCTTAAATAGGTTTATAAGGGCATCTATAAGGTTCACTATACTTAAACCCATAATCACCTAAAATGTGCGGAACATTTTTTGCGCTGAAAAGATGATCGCACAAAATTATTTTATTAAACATAATACCTAACAAGTTATACATCATTGGAAAGGTCTTAGTTTGAAGACTTTTTGTCAAAGGGTGTATCATGACTTTTGAAATGAAATTTTAAAAATGTAGCTTAAAAAACAAAAAATCATGATATTTTGTTATCAAACTTTTTATGACTGTACCCTATGCCATTTCTGATAGCATATTTGGATTCCTGGGACAATTTCCTTTCAGAAAATGTATACTTTTATGGGTATGAGGTGTATAATAATAAATATATGATCATTAAACCCAAAAGGGCGTGAAGACTTGTAAACCGTGCAATGTAACGGAAATGGGCCCACATAGAAACGCATGGCCTTAAAGAAACTGAGTGTCCCCCAAGAGATATCCTACCTACATGTCAACATTTACAGATCAAACCATGACCTTGTAGACAAGGCTATTTGGGTACAGTGCTGAACAAATGATGCATACAGCACTTAATGAGAACACAATAGATAGATAGGCGGTGGGACGGTCAGTCACACAGACACTGTATTTTCAATCACTTGCCTGAACCTTGCCTTAAAAATATCTAGCCGAATATCTCAAATCAAGTTCTTGTGCCATTTAGTATTCCCCCAATGGTGATCATGAACATTTACTACATTGAAATATACCCAGTCTGATTCTGAAGATCCCATGGGGCTGTGATCTATTGGCCATGAGCAACCAGGATTGACTATAGAGACCTTTAATTTAACCTGTAACCTCTTTGCTTCAAAACCATATTATGAGCAAACAAAAT
>JAMKCH010011841.1:0-26959 GCA_023653785.1 Ophioderma brevispina | reverse complement strand
TACTATATATATATTAGCGAACATTCAGATGTGCGCCACCTTGTCACGGAAAAACTTTCAAATCACCAGTAATTACCCCTTTTCTTATGTCCAATTACTAAAAATGATCCATATCGCCCGGCCTGATCCCCCAGAAAACAAACCGGAGCCAAGCGACTCGGTTCCCTGCCCATATCTCGTTTCCACAATCAGCTCTCCCACCGGCAAGATTTTGGCGCGTGGATTTGCCCGCGCAAGAGTAAAACACAAAGTAGGAGTCCGCTTTTGTGCCTGGCAATGTGCGATTAAGTCATGTTCGGTGGTGCCCCTGCCTCCCTTTGGCGGTCCATGCGTGTTTTTATCAAATCGTCTATCAGACCATAATCATTGTATTTCTTTAAGTTTACTCGGGTTACTTAGAATTACTTGGCTCCAACGGACCCCAAACCCCCAAAGGGCGGTGGCGTCTGTAACAGCTCACGGGAGTTTTTGCACCATATTCAAAAGGACCTTTTTGGGTGCGTGTGACAAGGAACAAATCTTGTTTCTTCAAGACCGTACTATATCCAATGATATACCTTCTGGCTACATAGTCAATGATATTGACCATTCACCAACTTAGCTGGTGGTCCTACACGAAGTCGTTACTAATCCGGCGACACAACTGTTCAAAAATGGAAATTATACCACATTGCACTTCCATACGAGCGAGAATCTAAACAACTTCTGGTTGCGTATTTACTTTGACTACTATACCTCTAGATTTGTTACACACAAATAGAAGAACAGCTATCCGCTTTTATTAAGACTTGCATGCATACTCGTGTTCTTTACTGTATCCGGAACAATGGTTTTGTTCACAGTGTATGTTTCGAATCTGAAAAAAATAGAGGGAAATTGTATCTTTTATGGTAAAGTAAGAGTGTTGTTTAACCAAAAAAAATCTGCAAATTCCGCTATACCCATTCTGAATTTAATTATTAGGCGTAATCAGTTTGATAATTAAGTTTACTTCTTGTTACATTGCTATTTGGCTAAGTCTTAAGGCCACATTCAAGCATATCTGCTAAACTCCTAATATTAACCTTAGAATGAAGTGATAAACGCTCACATTCCGTCATCCCACTCCCACTTCCACTCCCAGCCCTTGGGTCAAAATGCATTACGCATTTCCTTTTCCTTAATTTTATCAATCTAACGGTTTGACAAAAGTTTTCTTTCATCTGTTATATGGGGAAGGGGAGCCAGATCCGCGATGAAATTTACTGGTCAACAAATCATAACAGCTCAACATACTCAAGCCTCATCAGCTGATTTCATACAGGAAAATCATCGTTATGAATGAGAACTCCCTAGGGCTAGCGTCCCGAAGTGCCTTCCCCTTTTCTGTTTGTTTAACTATCATATTTAATTCGTAATTTCGTATATTCTTAGCTCCATTTGTGTCCACAAATACCACGGTCATTTTATCTGCCACTTAACCCGATCCTCCTGCATAATTCCCCTTACTTCTCAGACCCTCTCCAAAATCACTAAATTGCACGATCGCAAATTCGATCATTAAAACCCTTCATAAGTCCTCCATTTCTTATGATTCGGACTTCCATTTTGGCACGGAAAGTCACCAAAACTCCCTGTCCCCAAATCTAGGTCCAAATTCATTTCAAACTGATATTTTTCGTAAAAACCATGTTAGAATAAGTTGGTTTGTGTAGGACGCCATTTTTGTGCTAGGCTAGCGTTTCGCAATTCTTTGCATTCGTTTCAGGTATTTTCCTAAAATTCACTATCTGCGGTGCGAGCTCCTTAGCTTCGAGATTATTGTCCAGTTCAAGTATAAATTTAAAGCTCTTGAATTATTACCTTTATCGTCAATTTCATGAGAGTTTCAGATAATTTTAAACACCATTACCAAACAATTTATAAAATTATGTATTGTAATAAACAGGGCTTTGTCAAAGGATCTAGGACCCGTTTCGCCAATCTCAGATTACCATATGAGGTTTAAGTATTCCGATTCCAGTGGTAACACGCCCGCGCAATCCCACGCCCGCAGCCCGCGCACTGTCACGCCTAGAACCCTTTGTAAAAACAACTTCATAACAAATTTTTGAGAAAGCACTTCTGGGTATAACCTGAAGGCGTGCAGCCGTGTTTAGCCGACCTGTTCAAGTGTCCAGATACTTAAATTGTTATCAGTCAATTGGAGGTTAGGTCAACACTAAGGTACCTTAGGGCGAGGGATGAGTATGACAAGGCAAGTTACCACCGGATCCTTGTAGCAGACCCCTCCTTTATTGGGGCAACACATTGTGAGGTTGTCCGTGAAAAGACCCGGCCGCTTCGGAGGCTTAACACCCTGTTTGTAGCGCTATCACTATGTCTTGACAACCCCCATTAGCTGCGGAGACCTACCAGAGGGGTGGAGTACAACGCTTCGGAGGCTTAACATCCCCCTTGTAAGCGTTTCACTTCTTCTGGCCAGTTCTCCCCCAATAGCCCCTCATTGAACCCAGATTGCTTTCTGATACGCAGGCACCAAAATCTTGTAAATAGCTTTTGGATTCTTTTATACCCTTTTATATTACGAATTCATTTTATCAATTCAATTGGTTTAAAGTTCATTTGTTACATTGTTTTGAAACTCGCTACGGAATGTTTGGACGAGGCAACTCTCGCACCGTTTTATGCTCGCCCTCCCGTATGCATCAAGTTGTTATGTTATAATAAGATTTATTGGCTCGCATGTCGTATACTTTCAGGAGAAATTCTGTATCAATATATCTTTTAAATACCTCCTTCAAGACACCAAGTCTAGGATATTGTATTAGGAATAAATCACGGTAATTTCTGACTTCAAATTGAGGCATCTATTCAGAAAATTAATTTGAATTATTCCCGTGAAAGCGTCCGAGCCATTAGTGGGATCGCGTATGTGTTTAATCCGTCCGACGCACACTGACGCGCACGCTCACTGACAAACAGCTGATTACCAGCTTACTCGAATGCATGTAGCACACGTCAGTTCCATACCAAAACAAAGTATTTTACGTCGCTGTCATGACCTTCCAGCGATTTTCAGAATATCTTTATGAATGAACTTTGTAGAATTTATTAATTAAATTCTGGCTCGGAAAAGCCTAACTGGCATCTTAGATTTCAAAACAAGTTCCCATTTCAGAACATTTTCATAACTATTATGTTTTTATGGTATTTGAATTATGACTATAATTATAATTCATCGAATGCTTGGCTCGGTTGAGAGATTGGCTTGACATTTCTTTTTGTGCGATCAGTCTTTGTACAACTTGAAGAATACAGAGGTTTACTTACACCTGCAAATAAAACATCATCATTCTTTTAAGATCACGACCCCATAAAACATTTTCCGCTGTGTGGCAATTATTTTTTGAATTTATCCGAGTGATATTAGTTAATAAAAATAGATAATAAAGAACAAGAGTGCTCTTCCAATTCGTCGTTCGAGCTGAATCAGTTGGTGTTGCATCTTTAAAACATTTGGCTGCCATGGGCATCACATTCGTCAGCCATCTCCTTCCAGAGTCCACGGTTTGTATTCTTGTTTCTTGAGGTCAAGCCTTTATATATTTTTTATACCGTGATAAAAGCATGGGTTGATTCTAACAAATTTATCCGCTCGCTACCAAGGTTTTAAACATGCTTTTTCTCATATTATTGATTCCGCTCAGGCTACTTATCTCCTACAGGTAAGAATAACTAAAATAGGCTTTTTGTAGGCCACGGATGGTTGTTTTTATGTTTGAAATACACTTAGTACCGATATATATCATATTAAACGTTTCCGTGAACGTTTAGAAAAATGGTTTGAATTTGAATTCAAAAGGCCAAGGATTGAGTGTCAGTCTTGCAAATTGGTTTTCTTTTTTTTTTCAAATATATTTAAAGCGGTTTCGACTGTTCTTTATTAAGAACCACCCGGGAGAACCACTCATAGCATCAGGGGCTATTAAATTTGGAAAAGGTTTCTTGAGTTGTTAAACAGAACTTTTATTAGTCCTAAAATTGCTCTTCAGAACTTCTTCTCTGGTTCCTTGAATAATAAACATTTTGGAAGGACAATTTTAGAGTGGATCTATTTTAGAAACTTTCCTTACATAGTGTATTGAGCCATTACAGATAAGGTTTTACCTATATTTGGAAACCAACTTTCTCCAAAAAAAGCTGCAATATTCCAGCGATTTGCGCATACCCCGAAATACAACTCGCTCATGGATGAACTGCGTGGACTTGTACGCCTGCGCAGTTTACTCACTGCAGGAAAGTACCCGGATATTGCTCTTTTAAGCTGTTCTCGAAAAAAAATTCTATATGAGATGCATGTTATACGTGCAGACCTTCTGGGCTTCAGGGGTTTTTTTTACAGAAATTTGAAAAACTCCGGAAAAACTTCAAGATCAAACATTCAAACTTTCAAGGTTTTAAAAATCTTTAACTTGTTCGAAAACTTAATACATTTCTTTTAGTATTCCCGATGAAATTTTTGTTTGTTTTAACATTGCTTTGTGGAGACTTTTGGTTTATATGAGGAATTAAGAAATCTTGGAGCTAAAACAAACAGGAAATATTTTGTACAAGTGTTTTACTGATTGCTGGTAAGACACAGCGATGTTACTGACCTTACCCATGCACATTGTACACGTGGGACCGAGAAGTTTATTCAATTTCATTCCGACTAGTTCATCAATGGTATAGAATTTTGGATTCAGCAACCAATTAACACCAATGGCTAACTTTGAAACAACTTTGATACTTAATGTAATGCAGAGTATATTTGTGTGAAATCGTTTAGGTCTGGCATCATCTTCAGCAGCAGACTTTGTTGCAGTATTTCAAAAAAATACTTAAAACAATTAAACTCGTGTTATAGGGTAATAAAGAGTAATTATGTAATAAGTCAACAACAAAAATAAAAACCAAAACATAACCTCTGATAGATTTGGAAGAAAACGAAACCTCATTTTTTTCTTAACTTATATAGTTCTACTTTTAAATGGTATACTGGGATTCCCACACAATACAGATTCGGCCTGAATATTGTAGATGTTTATAGTTTAAATTCTCAGGTAATACAAACATACGTTTAAATTCTCAGGTAATAAAAACATACGTAAGGCTGCTGGACCCCCCCCCCATTCCTGCCACCAAAAGGCATTATATTTTTTGAAAACTTTACCACTGTTAAAGACCCATATTTTGGTGAACATTTAGAAAAAGAATCACCCAACGGTCTCTGTTTTCAGAAAATTTTCGCCTAGACCCCATTTTTTTTAATTTAGCAAATTTTCACCCAAATAACTCCTATTTCCGGCAATTTGGCTCTCTCTCAAACAAGTAAATGTTGTTAGTCAAAATAAGAGACTAAACATGCTATATGTTACAACTAACTATAAACAACTGATCCAAGGTGATATAGTATGCATATAGCTTTAAAACGTTTCTCGTGCATTAAGAAAAGTCCAGTGCCCAATTTCCATTACCATTTTTAATATTCATGATGTTCATAAATCTTGTTAGGACGATGATTCAGCAGAGGTCTTATGTCATTGTCACTTTAAGATGGCCCCCTTTTGATACGATTTAGCTTATCATTTAGCTTGTCAAATCCCCATTAGTATGTTCCGCCTTCGTGTCACTTTCCATCTTTTTTTGCGGTTTGTTCAAAGTGCTGTACGTTGTGAGTAACCTATTTATATTTTCAAGTTGTTTAATCTATAGCTAAAAAAAAACTTGTTAAATTTGACCAGGAGATATCGTTTTTTGTCTCAAGTGTAAGTGGCACCTTGGGTAATAAGATTAGGGGGATTGGGGGTACTGACTTTTTATTTGTGACAAATTTCTTTCATCGCGCATGCTCGATGTCACGGGTAAAGTATCAATAAAAGAGGAGAAAGCGAGCCAAAAAGAGCGAGGAGAGACGGACAGGCAGAGGAACAGACAGACAGGACAGGTGGAGAGACAAAGACAGACAGACAAATAGGTAGAGAGATAAATATATAAAAGGAAACAGAGAGAGAGAGAGAGAAGGAAAGAGGGAAGAAAGACATATGTATTCAGATATAGAGACAAAGACATCAGGTTGAGTGACACACATGAAGATAGACAAGACAGACAATGACACAGAGAAACAGAGGCCCAGTAAGCTTCAAAAAGGGGGGGGAGGAGACTGCAGATTTAAGGGAGGTGTCCCCCGCTCATAGAGCTAGAAATTAGACACACAAGTAGCAAAATTAGACACACAAGCCATATACAACCCACAATCATGTAATTTTAGAGATTAAAAGAGCTGAGAGATTTTTTTCTGCAAATGTTTCATAAAACTTAAATGGATCTTATTTTTAATTAGGGTTTCTTCACCAAAGAACAATCAAATACCTTTATGGAAAGAATATGACTTACAATAAATATGATTATGTTGCATGGGACCGGTTTGTAAAACAACCATTTTTCATTACTATCATTTTTTGTTTGTTGCGGTATACCTCTTAAATTATTTTTTTTTTTAATGTGCAATGAAATCAAGTCAAAATTATAAAAATGACATTCGCACTAACTTACACGATAAATATTTTATATAAACATAGCTAAAATGTTGGTCGATAATGATTTGGGCTTTTGTAAATAAAACAGGTATTTAACCTTTTAGGGCCGTTAGTCAAAGTGTTCCCCTAAGTCCATTTAGCCTTTCCTGTTAATTATTGCTATTGAATTACATAGAGCCTAATGCATTGCACTAATCCCTTGGTACAACTGTTGCTTTTATCACTCTATTTATCCAAATAACATTTTATCAAATTTCTTCTAAGAACAAAAGGAATCCCAGTTAGTGTGGTCGATAGAGACAATACAAACCCGAGCTGAAATTTAAGAATGAGTGTAGGAAAGTGCGCGTCAATGTCTTATTTCTTTTGTTTATCTGTGTTTTTCCCGCGATGACAAGGTATCACGTTTGAGCGCGCTCCTCACTTTTTCGAGCGGGCATGGAGATTTTGATACATTCATGATCGCTATGTTACATGTAATTCTGACAGAAGTTGAAGTGTAACCGTCTCAAATTCGTAATCGCCGCCATCGGGAAAAAACAGGTTACTGGACAAAGACCGATGACTAAGAGCTATAGTATCGCCAATAAACCCCTTTTTATTGGTATCGTTATGCAACGTGTACCCTGCCCAAGTAAACAAATCAAATTACTGCCAATTTGCTCGAAGTGTTAAGTATAATTTTATTATTATTTCATTTTACCCATACGGTAATTTCATTACAATGTACAACCCTATATGCACAGTTTATTATAGAGTTTTTTGTCTTTTGTCCCCACACCATTAACATGATTACCAAGTAAATTTTGATTCTAATATTACAAAATATTGTTTGGCAAACGCCATACTAAGCAGCTAATGTTAAGAAAGGTTCTTTATTATGACTATACTCATCTTAACATATCACTCTTAAAAATAAATAAGGTGCTTCTTAGAAGCTGCTTGATCAGTATGAGGAGCCTTCAACGAAAGGGATCTAGGTATGAACCAAATATTCTGGTAGCTCGAAGACTCTTTTGGGTTTATGCACGGCATGAACCGCTTTTTTTTTTATTCTTTTTTTGTTTAGTGTTTTGTTTTTTGTTTTGTTTTTTTTATTCTTTTTTCTGGTTTTTTAGTTTTTTTCTGTTCTATATTTCTTCCCTTTTATTTTTTTGTGTTTATGTAGTTCTCTTTTCAGTTCCCAGTTCTTTATTTCATTCAAGAACAACGATTGTGATAAAATCAAAATGATACAACAATATATTGCAAAAACATAAGGGTTATAAAGTTATATATTGTATGAGAAAATAATACAGTAATATAGTATTATGATTATAGTAATATAACCATATAGGAAGCATACAATGTGTTTTTATCTGAATGGGGAGAGATCAAAATAAACCCCGAGGGCTTTAATCTTTGATCCCAATTTCCCACCCTTACTAAACAATTTGAAAAAAAAAGATTTGAATAATGTGGATAAACATAAATTACAGGAGAATAATTTAGAAAGGGGAAAATACAAGGAGGACACTTAAGACACAGGGCAGACATCAACGAGGACAGGGCAACACAGAACACTATGGGACAAGGATAAACTATAGGTAAGCGAGGTGGAGGCCATTTAAAGTATACAAGTTTTTTTTTTTTTTTTTTTTGCCATACTAAACAGCTCAGGTTAAGAAAGGTTCTTTATGACTATACTCATCTTAACATATCACTCTTAAAAATAAATAAGGTGCTTCTTAGAACCTGCTTGATCAGTATGAGGAGCCTTCAACGAAAGGGATCTAGGTATGAACCAAAATAGTTCTGGTAGCTCGAAAGACTCTTTGGTTTTATGCACGCAGAACCTCTTTTTTTTTTTTATTCTTTTTTTTTCGTTTTGTTTTTTGTTTGTTTTTATTTTTTCTTGGTTTTTTATTTTGTTTCTGTTTATTTCTTTATTTTTTGTGTTTTATGTATTTCTTTTCAAGTTCAAGTTCATTTATTTCATTCAGAACAACGATTGTGATAAAATCAAAATGATACAACAATATATTGCAAAAACATAAGGGTTATAAAGTTATATATTGTATGAGAAAATAATACAGTAATATAGTATTATGATTATAGTAATATAACCATATAGGAAGCATACAATGTGTTTTTATCTGAATGGGGAGAGATCAAAATAAACCCCGAGGGCTTTAATCTTTGATCCCAATTTCCCACCCTTACTAAACAATTTGAAAAAAAAAGATTTGAATAATGTGGATAAACATAGGTAAGCGAGGTGGAGGCCATTTAAAGTATACAAGCAAGATAAGAAATAATGACAGATATGCGCAGGAGATATCAACCATTTTGCGTGTTTGTTTGTTTGTTTGTTTGTTTGTTTGTTTTTGTGGGGTTTTGTTTGTTGTACATACTTGATTTTTGTTTTGTTTTACGCGGCCTTGGTATATGTTAGAATCCTCTTTGGGGTAATTGGGTTTTTTTAACAGAACCATACATTGCTAAACAAAAAAAAATGTTCCCCTATAGAAAAGAATGTTTTAAGTTTGGCAAATTAAACCCGTTAATATGGCAAACTTTTTGAAAGGTTCTACATACGGGATAAGAGAGGTTCTAAAAAGAGTTTCTAAGAGGTTTCTTTATTTAAAAAAAATTCTCGTATATAGTTGGTACATATTGCACCGGTATCGTAAATTGTATTTGATTAGTTGTTGGTGAAAGTAACCAAGTTATATATTAGCGAAACTGGAGCTGATTCCGTTTCATCAATTAATAATTAGTATGTGTCACTTACATACCGAATTCAACATTTAGGTTAAAATGTGCACATTGCTCAAAAAAATATCCAATGACACTCTTCGTAAAATAAAACCTGTATTAAATTCGAATGGTACTTAATGTGTCAAGCCTTGACATTTTACAATCGTGTTTCGGTAATAGGTGTATAATACATGTTTGATCACAGCCCTCAATGTTCACAGATTGTTCAATTAAATTTCACAGATTCAACCACTCCCTCGCCGCAGAGTGTAGAGTAAATGGTATTTGTATATGAATATTGTATTGCGTATAGATATTGTTTAAATATTTGTGTATGCTATACCAACGTGCATAGTTGATCTATATTAATTATGTAATCAAAATGTTCTAAGAGTTGTTTTCAAGCGTGTTGAACTGGTGACGAAGCTTTCATCATCTGTTGTGTGGCTGCATTCATATACTAGGAATCACGACGGGTAAACTTACGCTGAATTAGCGATGCTTGGAAATAAACCGCACAAAAAATGAATAATTAAGAGTTGGTCTAGTCATACCATGTCGCATTAGTTATCATGTATAGTCATTAGCACTCATTTTTTTGGTATTTTTTATTTGTTTATTGGATATTAATACTTAATTTGATATGATTAGAAAAGTACACACACACGCATATGGGTGTGTGCGTGTAGGGATGTGTGCATGCGTCCGCGTGTGTCTGGGGGTAGTTTTGGGTGTGGAGAAAGGATGTGTGTGTGTGTGTGTATGTGTTTGTGTATGTGTTTGTGTGCATGGGTTGAGTATGGGTTGGTACGTGTATAGGGGGTGTGGGGTATGGGGGGTGATCTGTTCGTGTTTCTGGCTGTGCCTCCATCTCAATTAGAAATCCTTCATGAGAAAATATTCTGCGCATTGTGAGTTTGTGGCCTCTAATTTTGCTCCTGGATCATAAGAGAATAGAATTAGATTTTTGGCTCGGATTAGATTAGGTTAGGCTACCGGCAATGAGCTATGGATCAGAGAAATGGGCTGTCACTAAAAACATGGAGCAGAAACTCAAAACCGCACAAAGAAGTATGAAAGATGTAATGCTAGATATCACCAAAAGAGATATGAAGACGTGTAAATGGAGAGCAAACCAAGTTCAAACATAATAAACTAACAAAATAACAAAATGGAGATGGGCAGGACATAATCAAATGATAATATATAGATGGACAAAACGTTGCACAAAATGGCGGCCAATTTTTTTTTAAAAATGTTGGTTTTTTGAGAGATCAAATTGTGAGTTTTGTAGGTATGACATATGATAGAAGAGTCAGCAGCGGACCGGTCCCGTGCACCAGCTTGAGGAGGTCTGTGCCCTGCAGTACCCTGGAAAAGGCTGAGATAGAGATAGAGGTTAGGGAGAGGGGGTAGGCCCATGCATACTAGGGTTGTTAGGATTATAGGTTTGGGTTAGCGCCAGGAGCATGATAAAGAGAGACACTCAGAAATGCAAAGTTCTATATCATAGAGTCAAATAGAAGCTTTCTGACTGTTTGTTTCGCTTTAATATAGTACCAACATGTGGGACAAACTACATCTGATTTTATTGGGGCATGGCCCTGCACCTATGTTTTGTTCAATGTATCACTCGTTCGTTCGTGCGTGCAAGTCCAAAATCACAGTGGAAGATCCGTCTTTAACCAGCTGATAGTTTCATCATCCAGGTTGATCAGGCCCTGGACTCCTCTTGGGGACCTTGTAGACCTCACAGTCATCTATGATATGTGGCTAATGGTTTGTGGCTCTCCACAGTCGCAGTTTGGTGAAAGTTCTACTCCGATCTTGTGAAAGGAAGTTCTTGGTAGACAACCCGCAGAGTTTGAGTCTGTTGCCGATGACCCATGCTTTCTATCAAGGTCAAAGCCTTTGGGCTTGCTATAGATGGGTGTCCACAAACTGCTTAGTTCAAAGTAGAGGATGACCATTGCTATCACTATCACTATTACCAATAGTATAATATCAATATAATTTCTCTGCTTCATGGTAAAAAGTTTTTGTTTATCTATAGAAATTGATGTTTATTATATATTTATATATCATATTTATAATTTGCGTACTCTGTGTACATTTTTTAGTAATGCGTTTCAAGCATACAAAACAAAAAGCTCAATATAACTTAAAACTTATATGACACACTTTTAAATTCGGGCGATGTCGTTTATCTCTCTGTGTATCGGAAAGCGCAAAAGTGCCCTCACTTAGGTAGCGGTCCACGCCCATGCCACAAATGGTATATGTGACAACCAAAAAGTCTACATCTAAACATTAATTTCACAGAAAAATATCGAATTTGGGGTGGCCTTATTCGAAGACCTTTGGTACCCCGAGGCGACAGCCGCCACGTGCTAGCGAGTGTCAAAGTACAATGATTTTCATTGTCGTATTGTATCACATTCATAGCGAATCGAAATGTACCAATCATGCATACAAGACGGAGACTTCGGTTGAGTCATCGACTCAAAACATGATGTGTGAACCAACTCAACTTTGTGTTATTGCATCTGGTCTTAATTGCTTTTGTCCACCTACAATACATATTAATAGGGATAGCCCTCTCTATCTTCGTGCTGCCAATTTACTCTAAAACATGTAGGACTGGTAAAAAACATAAGGGTGAAGCATCAAATGTGATTTTGCTGCGAGAATTGATTGTCTTCATATCAATGACCAAAGCGGATGGTGTGACGTGGTGTTGACTTTCGCTCCTGGATCCATCGCGCGATAGTTGATTTTTTTCCTTTGTAAGAACCATTTGCCTACCCAAAACAAATCCTCGAACATGAGATTTCAAGAAGATCCACTGATCTCCACTAGTCATACTTGACATTTCAGGCAACTACTAATTAACCTTAGTTGTAATTATGTTAATTATAAGTGGGGATTAATTGTTTTTTTCTTACTATTTGCTGATCCTGTTATTGGCTCCCTCAGCCAGCAAATTGTTAAGATTGGGCCTGTTCCCGATTTATTGCTCAGTATTGGGTTTAAAAGCTAATCATCAAAGAACCATGGATGCCGGGAGTAATGATACACCGTGTAAGATGGGTATAGGGAACTTTGGGCGGGAAACGATGTAAGGTTCGGGATTTGCCGCAGTCGTTTGAACGAGTCAGATATCCAATGTTAAATATTGCGGTTTCCCGGTTTGATAACTGTGAATTTAGTGTAATTGGGGGAGATCTGCGAGGAATATAAATATGTAGGTTGCACAAGAATCGGGTTGACTTGCGTTAGTTGCATGTCATGTTGAATGTAACATCCTGCCGTCAATCTGTGTGCTAATCCTTACATGCTTTATAAATAGCGGGTATAGATTTAGCGCTAAAAGGCTAGTCATCGATGTAGCTCTATATTATGTGATATACGGTTTCATCAGCAGGCAAGTTGTTTTACGTATATATCACGGAAAGTGACGTGATTCTAGCGTAGAAGTGTAAAGTTTTTTTAATGTGTGTCAGAATTATACATTCTGCCAGTCCTGGGAGTTATTTCTCGTTATAAAGTACAAATATGTAAAGCCTCTATAACGAAGGTTCCCTGCAAACGGTCTCTCTTAACAGCTAAACTGACATTCAGAGATTATGTGGTGATCTCAAGGCATGGCAACAAATCTGTGTGAAAAAGTTCAATGATATAATGTCTGAATATCCTTTTAACGACACCGCGAAAAGAGTCACGTACTGT
This sequence comes from Ophioderma brevispina, assembly GCA_023653785.1. NCBI lineage: Eukaryota > Metazoa > Echinodermata > Ophiuroidea > Amphilepidida > Ophiodermatidae > Ophioderma > Ophioderma brevispina. The sequence goes on along the minus strand of JAMKCH010011841.1, from coordinate 13,931 downwards.
ATCTAACCAGAGAAAGGCCACTGGGCCCACATGGAAGAACAAGGTGATACTTTAAATTGTTCCTCTGATGTGGGACCCGATAAAGAAGAAATAAACAACCAAACAATAAATTTGGCTACATAACTTAAACTCTGTTGGTCATGGACTAACCAGAGAAGTAGATGTTCGTCCCACAATGCAATTTCTTTTCTTCCTACAATTTTTGCACATTGTTTGCCCACTGAATTTTATAGTGACGAAAAGTACTTACATTGTAATATTGGGATGAGTTCTGTTCATTTAGGATTTTGTCATTATAAATTCACGTGACAACAAGTGCAAAAAGTGTATGGGAAGACTTGCATGTGGGAAGAACCTATCCTCCGCTTGACAGTACCATTGCTAAACACAGTCAGTAAATCTATCATAATTTGATTATTTATTTTCATTGATAGATCCACATTACTTTAGTCAAAAGTGACAATATTGGGTAAATATTTAAGCAATGATCTTTTTAAAAATCACTCTAATGTCACAACCAAATAACGAATGCTGTTTCTAGACCCCTAAGGCAAAACATCATGTTAAGTTTTAGAAAGAATGCAATTCTTTAATGTGAGAGCTACAATAAGACACTCTATCTTAGACTATTTAGTCCTAACTACTTTCTATCAACTTCAAACATTTTGGTGTGTATATAAACTGGACTTTGTTCAAAACTATTCTTTCTAAGATTTTTTCTTCAAAATCACCCGATGAAAGCGTGTCCAATACAATCCATCGATAAGTTACCCTGGCCCACTCAGTTATTAATGCAAATTGATCGCTTGTCCGATTTCCATCGTACCATTGTAGTGAACACAATAGGGCTCCTGCTTGATTGCGCGTTGCGAGTTTCTTATTATACGCGACTTTTACGTCATTGTTCACTCGTCTTTCAAGCTACTCATTACTCTATTCTTCGTCCATATCAACTTTATGGACCAATGCGGTAACTTCCTCTTCAGTGTTTTCACAGCGCTATAGCGGTCGCTTGGATTTTGGTTGCTGACGAACTGAACTAAAAACTCGACAATATACATGGCTCAATACCAAATGAAATCACATCACTGAATGGAATACAGAGCGATAGTTTCTGTCCTCGTGATATTTGCTTAATTTTTTTTTCTCTAAAACTAAAGTCTCTGTCAAACGAATGACAGAATAGTAATGAAAATTTACAGCAAGATTAAAACATGCCATTTACCGAAATTGACCATACAGCAAAATGCTTTGGTAAGAACAGTAAGCTTATGTGCGCGAATTACGCAATACTCAAGCCGAAAGGATTAACTCGCACAGCAACAACAAATAAGATAGTTCCCAATATAAGTAGAATACTTGAGAAATATCCGGGTCGCAAAGGTATCGCCTTTCGTTTTATAAACAGAAGTAGACTATCGGCATTAAATATCCACTAGTGCGATTATTAGCTGGGGTATTGAGCTGCCGTAGCTTTTAAAGATCGGCCTTTTAACCAGTGAGATTTGAAATGATGCATCTAAAGGCTTAAAGTAATACTTGTCAGATTTATATGAAGCATCACTAGATTGGTTAGAGTTGTTGATAAGTTCACCTGCCCTGTTGTTGGTAACTGATACGTGTTTAGGTCTCAGTATAGATAGCTTCTGAAATTGGGTATCACCAGTACCAATGCGTGAGCGACCGTGTCTACCATTGCTATTAGTGAATGATTTCGTGAAATAGGCAAGAATATTGGGCAGTAGAGAGCTGACGCGACGAAGTGCTTGAATCAACTTGGTGGTATGTTACCAGCAAGCAAAAGATAATCTGAGTAATTTTCGGGCTATCAGCTATAGGTTGACGGTGCAGTAACTATATGACAGAGCTATAATCAATAGTAGACAAGCAGTAGAATAACTGATGAAGTGTTTCAATAATTATAAAGTCAGGCAGACTATCATGCAGTAAATAGCTTTTTGAAGTAGCAAGACTGCTAGTAGTAGTAGCTGATGAAGTAGCATGATTATCAGACTATCAGTAGTAGATAGCTGACGATACCAAGATTTCAGTAGTAATAACTGACGAAGTAGCAGGATGGCATCGTAGACTAAAACTCTTAAGTAGTATGATTATCAGTAGTAGACTACTGTTGAAATACAAGGCTGCCAGTCGTATATAGCTAATGAATAGTATGATTACAATAGTAGATAACGGATGAAGTAGCATGATTATCAATAGTAGAAATGAAGTGCAGGGTTATCATTAAGGAGATAGCTGATTTGAAACAACATTTTAAAGCACAGATTGTCAGCAGTAAATAGCTGATGCTGGTCGTATGAATTCTCAGTAGTCGATAGCTGATGAACAGGGGGGAGAAGAGAAGAATTATCAGCAGTAGATAGCTGTTGATGGAGCAAGGCTGCCAGTAGTAGATAAGCTGATGACATCGTATGATTGTCGTACTAGATAGCTTGATGAAGTAACATGAATTATCAGAATTAGATTCTATGAAATAGCATGATTATAGCAGTAAATAACTGATGAAGTAGTATGATTATCAGTAGTCGATAGCTGATGACGTAAGGCGGGATGTATCACAGTAAAGACTTGTTTTGATGGTAGCAAGGTTGCCAGTAGTAATAATCTGATGAATAGTATGATTATCATATGATAGCTGATACTTAACATGATTATCAGTAGAGTAGCTGAGGAATAGCTGATTGTCCAGTAAGATAGCTTATGAGTAGTAGATATCAATAGTCGATAGCTGATGAAGTGCGGTATTATCATCATCGAACTAGCTGTTGATTGGGCAAGGCTGCGGAGTAGATAGCTGATGAAATAGTATGATTTCATAATAGAATAGCTGAGGAAGTAAGCCTGATTACAGTAGTAGAATATGAAGTAGCAGGATTACCAGTAGTAGATAGCTGATGAAATAGCGGGATTGTCAGCAGTAGATAGCTGATGAAATAGCGGGATTGTCAGCAGTAAATAGCTGATGAAGTAGTATGATTATCAGTAGCCGATAGCTGATGAAGTAGCAGGATTATCAGCAGTAGATAGCTGATGAAGTAGCATGATTATCAGTAGTAGATAGCTGATGAAGTAGCATGTTTACCAGCAGTAGATAGTTGATGAATGAGCGGGATTGTCATCAGTAGATAGCTGATGAGTAGCAGGAGTATCAGTGGTAGATAGCTGATGAAGTAGCGGGATTATCAGTAGTAGATAGCTGATGAAGTAGCGGGATTATCAGCAGTAGATAGCTGATGAAGTAGCGGGATTATCAGCAGTAGATAGCTGATGAAGTAGCAGGATTATCCGCAGTAGATAGATGAAGAAGTAGTAGTATTGTCAATAGTAGATAGCTGATGAAGTAGCAGGATTATCAGAAGTAAGTAGTTGATGAAGTAGAAGTATTATCAGCAGTAGATAGCTGATAAAGTAGCAGTATTATCAGCAGAAGACAGATGATGAAATAGTACGACTATCAGTAGTAGATAGCAGGTCAATAAGTTGAGGATAAGTTGAAGCTGATGAAGTAACGGGCTATAAGTGGTTGACTGATTGTGTAGCAGGACTATCAAAAGAAAGAAGCGGAAAGCAACTGAAAAATCAGTCCCGCAATCAGTCGATAGCTGATAAATTAACGCAGCTAAAAGAAGTAGAAATAGATAACAGGTGAAGCAATAGAACTATCGGTAGTAGACAGCAGATGAAGTAAAGCCATTAATATGAGATGGGATAAACATAAGCTATTGATAAAATAACTATTAGCAACGATTATGTTTTGAATATCATGTAAAGTGCCTTTTAATCACCATTTTCCATTTCAGTTTCGTTGGACAATAGACTGCAAGATCGATAAAATCCATACATTCAGCTATTTTTTAAGGAAGGTATGTAAAAAGAGTCGGTTGATGAAAATTGATAGATATCTAGTTACCTTAGCAAAGAGAGACGATGAGCATTCTAACGAAAGCATTTACGTTTATCGGACTTCATCGAGTCATTGCTTACTTCCCATATTAAGCACAGAAAGCAATAAAAACACATGCTGTCTTTGGTATAACATTATTGAATTAACCTAAACCCAATTGAGCATGATATTCGCACATTGAATAAAGCAGCGCTTAATTCAGATTATCATTTTTCAATATGTTCGAAATTTATTACAAATTTAACAACATTTGGTAAAATCGTTATTCCGAATCGAATCTTTTAAGGTCATTGTTAGTGTACAATACACGTCATCGAGTCCACAAGGGTCTCTATTTCAGAAATTTGAATCAGATTACGACGCGAATCTCGTAGGGGCGTAGCAGACGACGCCACCGGACTATTTTCTTAGTTGATGAAGCATTGGCGATAGGACGATTCGTAATGTCAATGTCTTATAGATGCTGGGCAAATGCACTTACAGTTGACCTTGAGAATATTACCGTATACATTAATCTGTATTATATTTAGTCATCGCAATTGTACTTATTTCGATAAAGTTAGTCCCAGTGAATGCATCAGTTGATTAATTCGTACATAATTATATACTGCCATATTGACAGAGTAGAGAGTCAGACAGACAAGTAGACAGACAGACAGACAGACAGAAAGACAGACAAAAAGGTAGGATACAGGCAGATAAGATGGCAGAGAAATGAGGTAGAGGGCAGAAAAAATTGCGGAAGATCATTTTTGCCACCTCATCGTCCTTGATCGCGCTAGTTCCGTGGAGTTTGCTCGTTTTCTTTCCTCTTTTTCTTTCTTTTTAGTTTTCTCCTTTTTCTTTTCTTCTTCTTTTGCTCGTCCTTTTCCCTTCAACCTTTCCTCCTGTTCTTTTCCCTTTTTCGCCATTTTTCCTGTGACACTCTTTAGACATTAAATGACGAGTTTGGGGTAGATTAAGATAAATTTAACTTACGCTTTCTTTTAGAAAACTTTCCAAATGACTCATGAAGGTTTTTGTTGGCAAATGAATAAATTGCCCAAAGCAAGGATTCAGGTGTCTTATCTTATCTTACATGGGGTTACAGTAGCATGCAGATGATATAATAAAACATTGAATGAGAATACAGATTTGTGCTAATTATAGAGTTCTCTTTTTTAAGGATATTTGATCTAATCTGGTTTCCAGGGTATATCAGCAGTTGCAATTATTGTTGAATTTGACGAGACAAACCATTCACTGAGGAACGGTTATTATAGTATCACCCCAAAACATACATGGATACAATGCTCCTATGATTTAACAACATGAAATAAAAACAATCCGATTTGAAATATGATGAATGAATTTTGACAGTCAAATATTTCGTCGCCAACGGGATTCCCGTAAGCTCAACAAAGTGGTCTAATGCGCCCGATTTCTATCATAGAGTCGCTTCAATGCAATCGTACGTGCGACTGTTAATATACGCGAGCAACATCAGTTCATGTTTTTGCACTATTCCGTCAATACCGGTAGCTCCCATTCCTTAGTGATCAACGATATATACCCCATGTTGACTTCCTAAAATTAATACATTTAATGTATACTACTTAATTGATTTTTAACTGTAAGTCACACTCAAATATAAGACTTTAATGGTAAAGTTACAAAATTAAACAAGACTTTTATATTCAGGAAAAGTAATCAATTTGTCGATTTTTCATTTGCGTTATTTTGTCTTGTAAATTAAGTACAAGTGAAAACAACGCCTAAAAAAATTATACTTATCAGAAAATCATTCTCACAAATTAAGTCTTACCATGAGAAATCTGCTCGTTGTCAAGAACTCGCTATTATAACAAGCATCCACACACACACACACACACACACACACACACACACACACACACACACACACACACATACACACAATGTGTGTCACACATACACACACCGATGATACACCCACATTCTCCCACATACTCACATACTCTTAACTGCAGCTTAGTCTCTCTCTCCTCTCTTATTACACTATGATTTGAAAATTTCACATTAATGTGATGTCATTGACACAGCATTGTCACATATTCACTATAATATGTAAACATTTGACTTTGATGTTTATTGTATTGTTATTATATATGCACACATCAATTTATTTACAAATTTCAATAATACGTAATACATCAAAAACACAAATGAGTTACAAACGCAGAAGAATCTTATGAAGAAGATAGCCAAAGGAACAATGAGGTAGAGGCAGTCATCCCCCTTAACTTATTACAAATAAGAATAACATCATGATAAAAAAATAAACCGTATATCACCAAGACATATGCCCCAAGATATCCAAAATTACTCCGGAGAAAACGTAGAAATGAGCTGTTTTTGTATTGATTTCTAAAAGGTCGTGAAAAAAAGCAAATGCAAGACAAAAATAATGGCATATCCCTTGAAAACATGTTTCTTTCCCGAACCCCCAATTTTCTTTTACGGGATGTATACCCAAACTTCATCATATACCCATGTTTGAATTATCATGTTCTTGATAATTTGCTTCCTCATTACTGATTTACCACCTGCCTCAATTATATTTGAAATTTCCAAAAGATCTACCTTTTTTAAATGGTCAAACACATCAGTCTTCTTCACAAACTCTTGAGCATTAAATACCATTGTGATTACAAAGGAATGGACAATCAAAACATGTCCACTGAAAATGTTTAACATGCAAGCTTCAAAGAAAGAATATAAACATTAACATAACACATCATCAAAACACATGTTATTGTTAATATGTGCAAAACCAAGTCTGCCCGTGTTACAAGTAAAAAAAACACAGATTTCATCAGGAACAACTTAGTCATTTGGGACCAGGATTCAATTGGATTTGCTGTTTTGTAAAGCTAATAAGCAATACTTTTTAAATATGTATAAATAATTTGCATAAATAATTATTAAAGACCTGAAATTGGTGGGGCGCTTTTAGGGTAAACATTTTTGGGACACTGGTGAATGTTATGATCAGAAAAATAATGGTACCGTATGGCTTCTAAAATGGGTATTTGATATGGTTGGTTCTGAGAGCCCATTCTGTAGTTTAAAGAGTTTATTAAGTAGCCCTACAATTTTGACGCATTTCTTCATGTTAGAATGTCATGGTTTTAAAAAGGATAAATAAGGTACAAAGGGATGTAAGATACGACCTGATACAAACTGTTTCAGCTTGTTAATCATACCAATATTTCGTGAAATGGTTTTTGAGATACCGTCAATATGCTGTTTCCATAGGTTTCATAAATTACAACTCCTAGAAAATTAGTTGTGGATACTCTTATAAGGATACATCTTCAAGGATGATCTTAATTGGTTGTATAAAATTATCGTTTGAAGATTTGTTACCATCAATATTTGATGTCTTATGCGGATTTTAGAATTCAATAGAGTATTTTTGTAGCGGGCTTGTAGTAGCGGGATATTTTTAAGGACCCCCCCCCCAATTTATTGGCTCTCTAAATCAGGTGCTATAGTCAGACATTTCGTTATATTAAGTAGGTTGGTTATAGACACAGTATCAGTGTCCGAATACGTGATAGTCGTTAGCATCTGCAAATAATATAAGTCTAGTACATTGAAATTAATTAGTAACCTTATTAAAATATAAATAAGGGGACGAGTATGGAACCCTGAGGAACCCCACGGTGTTATGTTTTTTAATTGGGGTAGAGTTATAGCTAACAAGTTCTCTATTGCTTAAATAATTAGTCAAACGTTTGTGTGCACTAATTACTCGGAATCCCTAATGGTTTAATTATGTAAGTACATTTGGGGTTCATCATGTGTGCTTTTACTGGTTGTGAAAAATCTTAATCTTTGTTGTTTTGTGTTTTTATTGTTGTGTCTGTGTTGTTGTTTATGTTGTTGTTTTTTTATTCTGGTTTGGTTATTGGGTTGGTTTTGTTGTTTGTGTTTTGTTGTTTGCTGTTTTTTTTCTATACCGGGGATGCTAAGGCGTATCAATTTAATTGAAGACCAATCTTGCTTAGCTCTTTGAAAAAGAGTGGACAGGTCGGTATAGTTTGAATACAGTTCAGCATCTTTTTTTGTAAATTGGCACCGACCTGAGATACTTTTAGGACTTCTGAGAATATATCGGGATATATGGGGTTTTCAATTTAGTTGGTAATTTGTGTCATTAATAAATTACCAAAAACCGTCATACCAGGGCTTTGTGGGTTGTTGAAATTGCTTATAATTTCTATAATTCAATTTTGATCTGGCACTGTTTCCTGAAAATTACTTGCATAGATTTCTTAGGTAATCGGAAATTTTCCCAAAATTTGGGCCAATATCCAACTGAAAATAATTGTTGAATTCATTGCATGTCTTGTAAGCTTGATATGCATGGTTGTTCCTGTAATCATTTTTAAATTTGTTTTGTCAAGGTTTACTTATATACTCTGTATGGAAAACAAGGAATACCCCAAAGGCACTATCAGCACTGAAAAAAATGTGTTCTTGGGTCATATGCTAAGACATTGTATGTGAGGTTGGGTTGGGTATTTTTTCTTTAATCACCCTCAAAAAATAGATTTTTGTATTTTGTTACAGTTATTAGTATCATATCATTCCATGTAGACATGGGTCAATGTTTGCGGTCAATCAAACTTGCCGGCGTTTTAAAACCACAGTCCGTCATCGTTTCCGATGTTTTATCGAGCTTTCACGGAAAATACGAAATACGTTTCAGTCTTTCCGGGATGGTTCGGGAAAATTACATTTGCAAAATTAAAAATATTCTAAAAAAATAAAAAAATTAAAAATATTTTTGCAAAATAGAAAATATTCCAAAAAAAAATATAAGTATTGATGCAAAAGTTAGAAATTATATTAGCAAGAAAAAAAAGAAAATATACTCCCATTTGTTTAAAATTCGGGTGCTGTTCTTGTTCTCTTCTCATTACCAAATAACCTCTACACACATCATGCTATTAATATTCGCTGTTTTAAGAATTATTGGTTGACATATAAATAGACAAGCGTTAATTCAAATGTTGAACATTTACATTTACTATTTGATTTTACTTTTAAGGATCCTTCAAGAAGCGGAAACATGCCGGGAAATTTGGCTCCCACTGCAGGCAGTCCTAAGAGCGCACGAAGGAGATTGAAGCACAACTCCTCCCCCCTTCATTGTAAAGGGCCGTCCGCCGACCAATGTGATGGAATTTTCGAGTATATCGAACTGTACGTCTCTGAAAGGGGTCACCGCACTAAAGACAATCAAATAATATTATTTTCATAAATAAGTTAAGATATGAAATCCATTCTACTCTTGAAAACTTTTGAAGAAGAGGAGTGATTTGGGTTTAATGTTGAATATGCATAACTTGAATCTCTCCGCTCTCTGGTATATAAAGAACTTGTTTTCGTTTCGAATTCATGATAAATATTTCGTGCTAAGGAAGGGAGAGAGGGAGAGAGAGAGACAGAGAGAGTCGGAGAGAGGAAGAGAGATGAGAGAGATAGGGCAGAAGAGACGCGATAGAAGAGAGAGAGAGAGGAGAGGAGAGAGATTACTTATAGATATAGGGATATATGTATATATATATAGAGATATATATATATATCTATATAGATATATATATAGATACTTATATAGATATATTATTATATATATCATTATGTTTCTTTGGTGATTTTGGAGGCTTTATTAGACACAAAATACACTATGTTTGTGTTAGGCAGACCTTAAATAAGATTTTCTAAGTTTTGATTTTCCTGGAATTAAGAAAAAGAGCAAAAGCAACTAAATAAAACGCCACAAAAAAAAAACACAGAGGAAAGCTATCGACATCGGCTCAGAAAGCGCCTTTCCTGTGCTCGTGGAGTCCTGAGGAGACATATAGGCGTCCTTTGTTAACTTTCTCTTACATCACGATGACCAAATATGGTCACATGCCTTAAAATTTAATAGCTGTGTTTGACATAATGTAATCCTCAGACATAATCGTCCGACATCGTCATCGACGACGACGATGACGACGACGACGACGCGACGATGATGAAATGGTATGACAAATGCGAGTAAACAACATACAAATTACGAAGTAATAATTCTTTTTGGATAAATGCTATCCAACAAAAATAAAATGCTTCCTTAATTAAGGATAAGGGGTGGCTCAGGGCCAATTTCATATGAGGTCGCAGTACAAGTTAGTAAAACCCATACTGTAAAAACTATATCACAAATATTTACAACAAACACCTTTACCACAGCTCCAAAATATTATGTCACCAAAGGTCAATTTCATATTAATTTAGATATGACACATAAACCCCATTTCTTTATGTCACCACACTTGTTGTCACACCATAGCGACCCTTATATAACTACAGTACACCATCGTGACTATGGTTACCCTCATTGACTCTTCATTGCTCCAACATATTCCATCATGACAGCGAACGTTTTTTGAGTGTCACTATGGCGTCGGCAAGGCGGCGAAACTGCTAATATTTTTGTTAATAAATAATGGGGACAACATAATGCGAAATATGTATCATCGCCTGATTCTGAGAATAAAATGTGAAAATATAGCTTACATAATCCTATTGTGTGTTGGTTTACCCAAAGATCGAATGACGCACTGGCCATTTATTTTGATATTGTCTAGCACTTGCCGTGTACCTGCCAAGAATAATCGGCTAAGATTATATTAATTTTTATCCAGTGTGCACTTGTTTGTATATCATGTTACTCGGTCAGACTATATAATCATATCTAACCACACATGCTACGATTATGATGTCATGAACTTTTCATTGATCCAGAGCACGAAGTTAAATATAATTTGATTTCCAAGTTAACATCCGTGGGGAACATTGGACCAATTCTTGGATACTTATTATAATCGAATTGATATAATTATGATGAGGTTCCTATAAATATAGTCTCATTTGCCATTGACCATATGCTGTAAAGAGACAAATGTTACGAACCATTCACACTCGTTTGATACCTTAACCAGGTTTATGGACTTAACAGGACGTTTCAATCATGCAAAGTTATCAAAACTATATTTACTGGGTTTAAAAAAGAAGTAAGCAAAACTACAGCAACTTGCACAAGAACTGCATGGTGTTTTCGAACTGATGTTTAAAATTGTTATTTTCTAGTTTTTCTCCAAAGCACGAGTAGTCTATGCATGGCAATTGGTAAATTACTACATTTGAGGTTGCACCTGTTACACAACACTACAATGAAAGTATTTTTTTTTCTTAAATTTTCTTGAGGATTTCTTATCAATTCTACACTGTTAAAAATAAACTTGTAAAAAAACAGGCATTTGACTGGCAGCTGGGACTCACTACATGCAGAACGTAAAATAATTGGAGCCGTAAAAATACGAAACCATTGCATGGAACGTAAAATAACGGCGTAAAATCTCAGCTTCGACGTTGTTTTTGGTTTTTGACTTGTTTAAACAATATTAAGAATTAAAACGTTATTACAATCCTCCAACCAAATTTTAACATTGTAGCTATGGCATCATACAAACGTTGTATTTACGTTACCACGTGGTTGTAAAAAAGTTATATTTCAGGCAAAGAATTTTGAGGGGAAAAAAGCAATAAGCAAAGGGAAAACATGAAGAAATAAAGATTTAAACCAGTTTATATACTTTGTTTTATATGGTAATGTACACATTCTATTGTCACCAATTAATCATCATATGAAGAAACTTAACACATGCACCTTACATAGATTCGAACCCGGGCCTTAAGATTACAAGTCCTAAACCTTATCCACTACACTACACGACTTTACTGATAGCAGATGCTAAAATTAAATATATATAAGTGTATGTACTACTTTGTTTTCAACTTAAACTAAATATAATACAAAAAAGAGGAAAAGAGTTTTTAAAACTATTTTTAAAAATGATAGGGAAAATAAGATTTTGCATTTTTTTAATGACGTTACTTACGACGTTATTTAACACATTTTAGAGGTAAAACGATTTTCATGGTTGGTATTAAACATTAAAAACAAGTAAATTACAAAAGAACGTAATATTACGGAAAATATAATCACGGTCAGCGTATAAATACTACCTTTTTTCCAAATGTGTAGTATTATTTTTTAGCCACTGTTTATTTGCATTTTTCTGCTTCCAAATTGTAATTTTATGTTAGGTATATGTAATAAAGCGTGAAGATTATTCAATAATTGTGGTTTACCGTAATTTAAAAGGTAAAGTCTGGTAAAATTAGGAACATTTTTACAGTGCATACTACTTTTCACAAATTCACAGTGGCGTTGAGATGAATGTGTGCAAACTGCGATATGACGCCCGTAAACCTAAAGGATGGGTTGAATTAATCTTGTATTACATTACGATTTAGCAATTAAACTATAATGAGGTCACGTGATCCTACATGACACCCATAAACCGATCACGCAGCATGCAAAGAGCCGATGTGTTCTTTGATTTGCGTAAAACAGAGTCAAGCATTTAAGGGGCGATTTCAAACGCTTTCTGTATTCTTAAACGTGCCGTGCAAAGGGTTATCATGTTGATGTTAAAGATGCATTTCGTGATCTTAGCATCTCTTTCTTTATGATTCAATACACATCCTAAAAAACGTATTTCTCGAATTTCAGTATAGTTTCTGGTGTGTGTAATTATGTTATAGGCCTACATTTGCAGAATATCATACACAACACCAAGATCTACTGTTTGTATATTAAGACGGAAAATACAAAATGACGAGTAGATTAAGACTGCGAGTAAGATTAGGCAATGCTTAGTCCAACGGTTCGGATGATATAAAAATCTCAATTTCTTTTTTAAAAAGGTCAGAAAAGAAATCTGAACACTCTGATAGGCTTATCAATTTGATGTTACTTAATACATCGCTTTAGTGTACGGTAAACGTTCCTTGTCCGCAATTAGAAGAAAAACCACTGATTGTGCTATTGATTGTAAAACCGGTGAGACTTGACTTCGGAGGTGTTGATTTGTATACATGGCGTCGACGAGGTGTTTTCATGGTTCGTTTGCCAAAATTCCAAGTAAACGCTATATAACGGAAAGCGGATTCCAGGTATTTAATCCATAGATCTTTTACCAATTAAATCCACGAGTGTTTGTTGGTCCATTTAGTGACCCTACTTCCTGATGACCCAGATGAATTAAACAGTCTTTACAAGTACAGCATCAACATCACATATTCCGTAAAGGCTGCTAAATTTCCCAAGGTCACCAGTGACTCTAGGGTCAAGAAGTGGCCCAACCCCGTGAATGTTGAAAACCCTATTAAATCTCAGCAAGTTGGTCCCACCGGGATTCGAACCGTGAACCATTTCGCACAAGAAGAAAGCAACTTAACCACTAGACAAAACCACCCCAGTTTTAGTAGAATGGTACCATCGCTGAACATGACACCTTTACCTTCCTCTGTACTTGTATTTCCTTAAAGGTGCTTGTTCCGATCGCCTTTAGGACCCCCTGATTTAACCGGAAGTAGTATCAATTTTGATATCAGATGAAAGGCCATATTTTTCTCAAATTGTCATGCTGAAATTTCAGCTTTCAAATCCATTTCTTTCTCAAGATACGGATAAAAACTTACACGCACACTGTTAAAAATGTTCCTAATTTTACCAGACGCTACCTTTTAAATTACAGTAAACCTCAATTATTCAATAATCTTCACGCTTTATTACCTATACCTAACATAAAATTACAATTTGGAAGCAGAAAAATGTAAATAAACAGTGGCTAGAAAATAATACTACACATTTTGAAAAAGGTAGCATTTATACGTTGACCGTTGTTATATTTTCCGTAATATTACGTTCTTTTGTAACTTGCTTGTTTTTAATGTAAGAATATGAACTATATTAGTTTAATTTGAAAAAAGTAGTACGCACATATACATATTTAATTTTAGCATCTGTTATCAGTAAAGTCATGTAGTGTAGTGGATAAGTTTTAGGACTTGTGATCTTAAG